>JAJPUD010004758.1:103596-153132 GCA_023553655.1 Myrmecobius fasciatus | reverse complement strand
ATTATTAAAAACCCCTGGTGATAAAGGGAGAAGAGAATTGATTTTGAAATCTTAGGAAGTTTAAAGTTTAAATCCTACTTCTTATTCCAGGAAGTTGTTAGTGAGAATTTATTAAACACCTTTTATATGCCAGGTACACTACCTGTGGGTCTCTGGACAAATCACTTACCCTAGCTAACTATTTTGTTTCTTCATCTTCTAAATGACACAGTTGGATTAGGTAGGAGCCTCTTAAACTTTTTTCACTCATGACCCCTTTTTGCCTGAGAAATTTTTATATGACCCAGGTAAATTAGTATATAAAATTGGTACAAAAATCAAACATTTACTGATAATAAATCATAAATTTATTTTAAAATAATTATTTGCTATACATATAATAATGCCATTTATTAAAGATGAAAGCAAATTTCCTTACTAATAAGATGGGTTGCTTATTTATTTTTACATAATTAAATCTTGGCAGAATATTTGGTACATTTTATTGTCAAATTTTTCACAACCCTCACATTCAGTTATGTGACCTTATCTGTGGTTGTGACCTACAATTTAAGAAGCTTTGCACTAGTTGGTTACTGTCCTTTCTTGAAAAGAATCAAAATGAAACACTATGTTAGAATCAAGTTACAGTGTCTGATTGTGGCTGATCAGACCAATACAAAGTCACAATATTCTGCCAGAGGTCAGACACAAATAGTCCATATGGAAATTTAGATGGCTTCATTATTATGTCTCCTGTATCACACAGTCCTAAAGTTCTTCAGAGAGCCCTCGAATCATTTTTTCTAACCACATTGGGAGTGCTTGCCCTGTATGATTCTTCATAAAATAGTCTTTTTTGGCAAGCACACATTTGGCATTCAAATAATATAACGAGTCCAGCAGAGTCGTGCTCTCTGTAGTAGAGTTGAAATGCTTGGCAATTCAGTTTGAGAAAGGACCTCAGTTTCTAGTATCTTATCCTTCTAAGTGATCTTCAAAATCTACCTAACACAATTCAATTGGAAGCACTTCAATTTCCCGGCATGGCACTGGTAAAGTTTCCAGGTTTCACAGGCAGAACCACTCATTATAGACACATTGTAAATTGGAGGGATTATCTGTGCAGGTGAGATAATATATGGAGCACTGGACTTAGGAAGAACTAAATTCAAATGCTGCCTCAGTCACTTGGTAGTTCTGTGACCCTTGGCAAGTAATTTAATACCTTTGTTTTCTTCTTAGTAAAACAATAGGATTGGGTTAGTGGTCTCAAAATCCTTAATTCTATGCTTTTCTAGATTTAATTCTATGCTCCTCCTATGGATCTGTTCTTGACAAGTGGATTCTGTCCAAGTTTGGAAGATCATTTAGGGTCATTCAAATAGGAGAGACATTAGCAAAAGATGTAAAAAGATTAAGAAATCCTTGCCAAGTAGGAATTAGTCCAGTTGATTTACTTAACCTCTCAAAGTCATCAAAGTTTTTAGTTTTTAGAATATTGTAGAGATGGTTTCTAATGGATTGGTTGTTTCATTTGATCTGCTTAGCTTCAGGCAGAGCCAAGTATTTCCAAAATGGTTCATTTGGTTTTTAATGGTCCTAAAAAAGTAGATATATTTGGATAAGATACATCTCTCCATTTGGAAAATTTTGACTTGAATAACAACTTATAGGAATGACAACTATATACTATTTTTCCCCTTTAAATGCAGATGTTATTTGACAAGTAGAGTCCTACTTAACCAAAATGTGTGTGACTTGTCAGACAGGCCCTTTGATGCCAAGAGTTAAAGACCCCCAAAAAACACTTACATCTAAGCAAGAAATATGAAATTTGAGCCACAAAGCAAGGAAACCAATTGCAGCAGGAAGGGTTGGTATAAAGTTGTCAAGTCTTGTCAAGAGTCTTTAAATCCATGCTGCCACATTGAAAAGCAGCCAAACCCTCCTCCAATTATTAGGTGCTTGACTACCTATAAAGAGATTTACAAAAGCATTTTTCTGACAGGAAGCAATGAAGTGGTTCAGTGGGTCTCTGAGAACATGACACTGCTTAGCATCTTGCTCTTGTTCTTACTCCTAATATCAATTCGTTGATATCATTAAAAGAAAAAGAAAGCACAGGAAAAAAGAAACCTGATTGCAGCAGGAAAAAGGCTGACCCTTTATAGGATTTTATAGTTTGTATTTAATGTGAGCTGTTTGAAATTTTTCCACCTCAAAGTTTCCATTGTTGTTTTTATCAATATTCAAAAAATAGGATTTACTTATTAGTGGCTACCTATACTTGGGAGAGATGAAACAGAGTAGTCAGGACCAAAAATAAACTTTTGGCTCTTGGAAATGCTTGCCTGTACAAGCGTGTACAAAGGAAATTGCTTGCAGAATGGTAGAGAGTATAAAAGGCTAAGCATGGAATCAGAATACCCTGAGTCTGAATTCTCTCTCAGACACTAGCTAGTGGGGGGTGACAAGGCTATAGATGCTGCAGGGCTTTTGTGAGATCATCATCTGTCAAATGGGAATATAAATACCATCAGGGATGTATGAGGTTTTTGGAAAGTACTAGTCTCTGGTAGAAGTGTTTGGTAAGCCCTCTTCAGAGCTGCTCATTCACCTTTGGTGCCCATATCTCATTCAAGTCTCACTTGTGGCTTCAAGAAGCTGTACCATGTGCAGTGGTCTCATCATGGTAAACCATCTCTTTAAAGGGGCTAAAGTAGGTTAAGGGCAACTGACAGGCTTCAAACCTGTTGATGATTTAGGAGGATATCTATTCCAAGCATGTAAAAATTTCCCATGGTGGATCAGACATTTGAGAACTATTTGTGCTAATAGCCATGAAGATGGCTGAAGCAGGTGATGTGCAATTCCTAGAGCTTGGTTAGACATCAAAGACATCAAGGCCATCCATTGAACAGTGGGCCATCATCATTGTCTTGACTTCTGCCTTATCACTGGACTTTGATGATTCTGGAAGTTAGAGTAAGATTAATAACTGTACAGTTCTGCTTCACTTAACTCCAATTCACTTGAAAGTCAAGACATGATCCCATGATGTCATTGGTCTTCTTAGAGACAGAAAGATGAATAACAATAACAGGGGCACTTACTTTACAAGGTTGTTGGGAGAATCAGATAATATAATGTATGTACTGTGCTTTAAAAACCTTAAAGTGCTATATAATTGTCCACTGTTGCTTCTATTACATTATTATTGCAAATATCCAATGATAAAATGATTCCCTTGTGAAGCCCACAAACCTTCACAAAACCTGAGTTATTATTATTTTATGTCCCAAGAATCATCCCTAGGTACAGCATATCTGATAAAGAGGATCCTGAGCCACAGGAAAATAAACCAAAATCTTTACTAAAGGATTAATTCTTATGTCAACATGTTATAGCAAAATGAGCACAGGGATGTGTATCAAGACACCTGGGTCTTATTCCTAGATTTATTACCAATCTTTTTACCTCTTTAGCTTTCATTTTCTTCCATTGTAATATTTATTTTAGGTGGCACTGTTTCTGAAGGTAGAAAGACATCATCCTGAATTCAGATCCAACCTCAGATTCTTCCCAGCTGTGTGACCCTGGGAAGGTCACTTAAATTCTGTCTCAAGTTCCTCATCTATAAAATAGGGCTAATAAAGCACCTACATCCCAGAGTTATAAGGCTCCTGAGATAAAAAAAACTTCTTATCACAACACCTGACACATGGTGAGTGCTATATAAATATTAGTTATTGTTATTATTAGAACAGCTAGGTAGCATGGTGGATAGAGCCCAGAGCTTACAATTAGGAAAATTCATTTTACTGAGTTCAAATCTGACCTCAGATGTTTACCATCTATGAGATACTGGGGAAGTTACTTAATTAATTCTGTTTGCCCCAGTTTTCTTACCTATAAAATGAGCTGGAAAAGGAAACCACTCTTGTATCTTTGCCAAGAAAACCCCAAATGTGGTCACAAAGACTGAACATGACTGGATATGACTGAACAGCAACAAATATTTTTGTTGTTGTTGGTAGTAATAATAGTAGTGATGATGGTGGTGGTAGTAGTAGTAGTAATAGTAATAGTAGAATTGTTATGCAAGTTCCTTCACAAAATTGTTATGGGGAAAGTGGTTATGAAAATTGTAAAACAGTACCTAAATATAAGCTATGATTAGAATTCCTCTTTCTCACTTGGGACAAGTAATTTAATCCTTTAGTGCTGTAGATACCTCTTTAAATTGCAGAGAGTGGATTAACCCACATGGATAGAAGGAGATTCACATCTAGAAGTTTTGTAGACCAACAAAATCACAATACTAGTCCCTATTTCCAGTCTTTATCTTATGATAAATTCCTAAAGGTCTTAGCTCAAAAAATACCATTCATCCCTAGACTATGTCCACTTTATAGTCTCCTGTCATTTTTGGTATTCCTATATTTTATCTTCCCAACAATGTTGCAAGCTCTCACAAAAGTAGTCTGGGTTGTCTTAATAGAAGCTTTATGAAGGGATTAAATGAGTAATTGCTGATTGTGTGATATATGGAATTCTTATAAATATATAGATTGTATTAAGTGGCTACTATGGTATTTCTTAATTCTGAGATTTGTATGGATACAATTCATTGGCAGATAAACAGCAAAAAATTTGATGAGTTTTTAGCATTTTTGCTTTCTTTTTGCAATGCATGTCTCCATCCTACAAGTACAGATAAGAAAACATTTTTTTAAATTAAAATGGACTGTTAATTGTGCTTAAAGAATTATTTGTAAATTTGATGACATCTTTAAAATAATTGGATGCATACTGGGATATTTCTAAACAAAGGCTGGGAATTAGAACTGGGAGGCTTTGTACTGAAAGCAAAAGACATCAGAATTCAGAGACACCAGAGCATGTTGCCCTATAAATGAGGACCTGACAATAGTATGAAAAGTGGAATAAGGCTGGTTTTCCCAAAGAGATGAGGGCCAAATAGGTTGCTGACAATATTACAATTTTGTCAAATGTCATCAAGGAGTCATTTAGCTACATTGACCACATATATATCCTAGCCTCAGAACCACAAATCTACATGACTTTCCAAGAGTAGGAAACTATGTTTTGTAGGAAACTGTTTTTTACCTAAAAGGAAACTATGAATTATCCTCTTTGATTCCTCCTCCCCCAATTTCCACAAAAGAACAAATCGAGTTTCCATTAAGCGTTGGAAATACTAGTAAAGAAGACATGCTGATCCTAACCTTGGCCCTCAACTAGCTTATGAAAATTACTAACTTAAACATTTTCTAAAATCACTAACGTAAGTATGCTTAGACTTGCTGATCCCATAGAAGGAAGACTTACTCAGTAAATTATTTCTTGAACTCAGATAACCAAATTGTTTTTTTGACTAATTATATTTTTAACAGATTCTGTGGCTAAGCTACTATCTGAAAAAGATTCTGTTTTTAGCAGCCATCGTGTTCCTAACATAGCTTAGAGCCAAGATTTTGGTATAAAAGTGTTCTTTCCCCTGATCCTAATTGCCAATTAGGTGCTTATGTTATTTGGCTTGCCTGCTTTGGTGAAGTAAAGCTTTGGTTTAAAGAGAATCCTGTGTGAGTATTTGCGCTCTGAGTCTGAACCAAACACTTTCCTGCAGCAATATAACACTGTAAAACATCTAAGGTTCTAAGAATTCCACTCATAGTATCTTCCTTCCTGAATTCTTCTATTTCATATAGTTTTAGGGAGGATGATGAACAAAACAGGTGTTAGAGAGTGGTAGAAATGTGTAGAAAGTAAGACTAATTATTATTAACTGTTATGTTGATAACCAATTATTAAATTGGGATTCAGGCTTTTTTCTTTCTATTTACTTCCTTATTAAGGTCCAGTTCTTGTTAAAGTCAGCCTTTGAAGGACAGGTTAATTGTTGAGATTACTCCTAGCTCTGGAGGACCATGCTTTTCAATTTTGGGCCATATCCCACTCAACTAGGAGACCTAACTTCTGCTTAGAGTATAAATAAAATCTAGTCTGGTCATGTCTTTACCCTAGGGAAAACATCCCCTGTGATCATTCATCCATATTAGAGTTTTGGTGCATTAATGAGAAAACCAGTCAAAAGAATTACTAGGGGTTGCTGAATCTCATGATCAAGCCATCTCAGCAGGAGGAGCCCCATTTTCCTATTACATTTACATCAAGGTCCATTTTCTTTTGTCAGGTGCATTCCCTTTTGGAAAGGTATTTAAGACTCTTAAGGGGGTCTTTGATTACCTAAAGAAACCACTCATCATCACTTTGTTGATTTTAGGTTAGTCAAATTAAGAAATTGATTATTTATTATCCAGAAATTATCTCCCATGGCTTTTCCTTCATCACAAAGGATCACTGAATTGGCAGGTAGAGGATATGAGTTAAAATCCTATCTTTTCTCTTTATTCCCTTTGTGACTGTAGTTAAATCATTTGACTTCTTGAGGTATCAGTTTATTTATCCTTTTTTTTTTTTTTTTCCTGAGGCAATTGAGGTTAAGTGACTTGCCCAGGGTCACACAGCTAGGACGCGTTAAGTATCTGAGACCAGATTTGAACTTAGGTCCTCCTGACTTCAGGGCTGGTGCTCTATCCACTGCACACCTAGCTGCCTCGAGTTTATTCATCTTTAAAATGAATAGGGTCCTATTGGATTCCTTTTGGTCCCTTATATCTCTGAATCCATGATTCTATGAGTTTAAACATAAAAGGAGAATTTGACAGTATTTTTCTTAATACTTATATCTGGGGGACATAAATAATTTGGTTAATAGATTTATTTTATAATGAAACAAGGATAGTCCTCTGGAATCTGGGACAGCCAGAAGAAATATGCACTAAAACCATAAAATGAGCAATATTTAAAGTATTAACTTTGTTTCTCAGGTATCTTTATTTAGGATAAGAAATACCCCAGAGGGCATTTATATTCTAGTCTCTGAAATGGTGAAGTATTTAGTAAAGCAGGAAATTGGAGTATGGTCTATTAATCAATAATTCAATAAATATTTGTTAAACATCTGCTCTTTGCCCAGTGTCCAGAGGCAGAGTGGTATATTAGCCAGAATGCTGAGCTTAGAATAATAACTTAAATTCAAATCTGATCTCAGAGACTTAAATACTTTTTAATTGTTAGTTTCCTTGATTGTTAAGTGGGATAGCACTACTTACACTATCCCTCAAAGTTATTGTGAAGGTGAATTAAAATAATATAGGCAAAGCACCTTGGGGCACTTGGGTGGTGCAGTTGATAGTTTCAATTCTTAGATATTTCCTTACAAGTTTTGTGCCCATGGGCAAATGACTTAATCTCTGCTTCAGTTTCCAGATGAAGACATTAATAGCACCTCCTCCTGGGATTGTTGTGAGAATCAAGTGAGATAATTGTAAAATGCTTAGCATGGTGTCTGACACATAGTAGGTATTATACAAAGATTAGTTGCTTATTATTATTATTAATTATAGAGTACATGTCTTTGAGTTGGGAAGAACTGAGTCTGAATCCATCCTCAGATATCTACCTGCTGTGTGGCTCTCATCAAGCCAATCTCTCTTAGATTGAGTTTCTTCTTCTATGAATAGGAATAAATAATCAACCTCACAGAGTGGTTGTGAGGATCAATCGCAATAATATATATATAAGTGATTTGTGAATCTTAAAGCCTTACATAAATGTTATACTGTTATGATCATCTTATCATTTTTTATTCACCAAAAGACACTAAGTATAACATGGGATATATTTTCTTCTATTTCACAAATAATCTCTCTTTGCAGTTCCCATAAGACTCTTAAATTGTTACAGTTTGAGAGACTGAATGAGGTAATATCTGTGTGGCTGAATCAAACTTGGACTCATGTATTGTTCTGTGATTATGGGGATAGAGGAGGGGGCAATGTAGCCAACATCAAAAAGTGGAGAACAGTGTTTTATCCATGCTGAGTGTGTGTGTGTGTGTGTGTGTGTGTGTGTGTGTTTGTGTGTATTTCACACTGTCTCCTTCCAACACTTCCAGTTTTCTCTGACTTTCTGTTGTAAATGGAATTGACTAATTACTTGCCATCATTTTTACTGGCAATGCTTTAAAATTTTAGTACCATTTCAGGACACACCCTGGTATTTTATATGATATGACTTGTCTCCACACCAAAGGGAGTTTGTAATTATTCAGGATATGCAGTGTGTCTCCCCCCATTTCATTTGACTAGAAATATCCATGATTAGGCTATCAATATCCTATTCAGGGTACATTAAATTGTGTTCCTGGGGAAGAGCTGTTTAAAGGGTCAAATATCCAATTAAGATCTTGTCTACCCTTAAGAAAAATGTTGTTTACTTGTCTCCTACAAGGCACACTCCAGATGGAATCTCAGGATTTACAAGAGATGAACTCAACCATATTCATTTCTTTAGGACTGATGCTTAGTGACCTTGTATGCTTGAAAATATTCAATAGACACCTGTTATTTTGTTTTCTCAGGCCCTCAGCGATTTATAATCCTGCTAACTGATGTCCATCCAACTTCAAAAAAATCAGGGAGAAATAATCTTGATAACGTTTTTTTTTGCTGAACCATTTGGAATGGGTAATTACTTTCACACCAGGCGTTTCTAGAAAATCAAATGATAAATGGGATCTTTAAGTTCCTTTTTTTCCCTGGAGGTTCATGAGCTTAAGAAAATCACTATGAGAAGTTTGCCTTTTTTTCTAAAAACTTTAATAACTCCATTAAGCCTTTGGCTGTTCTTAATATCCAGCTGTGAAGACTTGGGTGTGGAATGTAATTTTTTTTTCTGGTCATCAGTTAGAAGGAAGTTATCTCTTAAAAATGTTTTATTTATTTTAAAATATGAAGCTCAAATAAGCCTTATTTGGGTAAGTGAAGAGTCAGAAAAACATATAGAAAAAAATCTTTAAAGATAAAGGTTAAAAAAAAATTGGCTATTAACATGTAGTGGATATCCTGCCATCTAGGGGAGAGGTGGGGAGTTGGGGGGAAAATTTGAAACAGAAAGCTATGTAAGGGTTAATGTTGAAGAATTACCCACACATATGTTATGCAAATAAAATAAATTTTTTTAAAAAAAATTTGGCTATTATTTATATTTCTTAGAATTAAAGGATTCAAAAATGGTGTAAATATGCCAAATCCTCAAACATGCCTTGAACAGTGCTACACATATCATATTTTTATGTAACAATTCCAATTTCCTTTTTTTTTAGTGCTCATTCCTGCAATCTAATGAACAAGATTTGATTCTAAGTGGGCTAACTCTGTTAGGATCTATGAATTTGATTTAAAGATATTATATATACATTATATATATATGCATGTATGTATACATACATATATGTGTTTAATTTATATATGTATATATATATATATACAAACTCACTAATGTGTATATGTGTATGTATATATGCATATATGTATACATCCATTCACACATCCATAGTATGTACTTCAATATAATTGTTCTATTAAGGAAATCACTGAAATTGCATTTTTTATTTACTCTAACCCAAGATTTAGTAAATATTCCTTTCTTCCCAGCACTCAGCTGTCTGTAATCTGGAAGACAAGGGAAATTTTATAGATAGGTAGATAGATACACAGATAGATAGATGACTTAAGGCAACATAGTATAGAGAACAGATTCCTGGAGACCAAGAGATGGGGACCCACATTTGAAGCTAGGTTCTGTCACTTCCTCTTTGTGTGACCTTTGGCATCACTTATTCTGTCCTCATCCATAAAATGAGGGAGTTGGAATAAATCCCTTCCAAATCTATTATTCTGAATTAGTTTATTCAAAATTGGTGCTGAACTGGAACCCAAGTGACCTAATTAGCTTTATGACCTTGAACAAATCACTTAGCTGTTGCATCTCAATTTCTTTATCTACCAAATGAATGGATTATACTAAATGTTTTCTGAGGATCACCCTAGCTTGGATGTTCTCCATGTGATTCTTTGAGTCAAGCATTAGGAATACATCATTATAAAAGGTAAAAAGGAAACATTCTCCATGTATACTCAGAATAGAATGAGAAAAAGGAGTTTAACTTGCAGAAGCAATCTATAAAGACTGCACTGAAAGAAATAATGATGCCCAAATTCTGAATTTCTCTGACTATAAAAACTTTTTTTAAATAGTGAGATATAATTCTTGCCCATATTGCCCACTGTATTGAGTATCTCAAAAGCTCTAATATCTTAAAACTGTACTAATACTTTTGAACCACTCTGTATAGATTTATTTCCTATATAGTATAGTGGGATTTATGAACCAGAGATAACTACATTATCATATGTGATAAATAGACTGTTGTTCAGTCAATTTACAGGTGTGTTCAACTTTTCATGACTATATTTGGGGATTTCTTGGGAAAAAATGCTATAGTAGTTTGGCATTTCACTCTCCAACTCATTTTACAGATTAGGAAACTGAGGGGACAAGTGTAAGTGACTTCCCTTTGAAGTCAGGAAGATGAGTTTTAGTGACTTCTGGACTAGCAATCTATCCACCTAGCTGCCTTAAGTAGATAGAGATAAGAAGTAGTGAGGTCCAAAAAAAAGGACCACAATTATAAAGTGGGTGTGTTATAGGGAATTGTTACTGCCTCTGTGAAGTAGGAAATAAAAGAAGCTTTCCTGGAGGAGGCATGTGAATTGGACTTTAAATGTTAGACAGAAATTCAACAGATAAAGGGGAAGATGGAGAAAATGTAAAGTATTGCCAATAAGTGATAAGGCTGGAAAGATAAGGTAGGGGACAGATTAAAAATGTCAAGGGAGTTTGAACTTTAATCATAGACAATAAGGAATCCCTGAAGATGTTTGAATTATATAACTACACAAGCTCAGATTCTTGTTACCTATTTTACCTTGGATAAAATTCACTAAGGGCCAATTTCTTTATCTGTAAAAGAATCAGAATCAGAATGGAGTCAACAATAATTAAACAACTACTCAGCTCCACATAATGGGGACAAGAAAGGCAAAAGAGTTTTTGCTCTTTAATTTTGTTTTTATTCAATCTTTTAATGTGTAACTGTACATCATTTGAGGTTTTCTTGGTATACATTCTGAAATGGTTTGCCATTTTCTTCTCCAACTTGTTTTATACATGAAGAAACTGAGGCAAATAGGGCAAAGTGGCTTTCTTGAGATCATGTAGCTTGTAAGTATTTGAGGCTGGATTTGAACTCAGGAAAATAACTCTACAATACCTCCTTGGAATTCAATTTGACAAATATTTATTAAGCACCTACTGTGTGCCTTCCTTTAGGAGATAAAAAGATAAATAAGCCTTACTCCCTGTTATCTTTTTTTCCCCTGGTCATTAGGTTGCAGTTAAGTGATACTATGGAAAGAAGACACAAAAAGAAATAGCTGACATTGACTCTGTTCTTTAAAGTTTACAAAGCACATTACTTATTACTATCTCATTTGATCCTCCATCTGGTGAGATATTATCACTATTTTTCAATGGAGGAAAATGTAGTTCTGAGGGATTAAGTGTCTTATCCATAGGTACACCCCTATGAATTGTCTGATGGAAAGATTTTCACTGAGGCCTCTCTAAAATAGAACTAAAAATCTTGGTAGTGCCAATCCCTCAGCATGCTAAGGCTAAGAGATACACAGAGGGTTGTACTAGGAATGAGGCAAAAAAGCTCACTTCCAAATCACAGTACCAGGGGAGGTCCTTTACAAAACCAAGGAGGTACATTATAAAATAAGCTTATAAAATAGGGGTTTTCAACCTTACTTATATCATGGAACTCTTTGGCAATCTGGTGAAGACTTTAAATGCCTTCTTGAAACAATGTAATTAAAAAGTTTTAGTTAGAAGCTAGTCCTTCCAAGCTCAAGAATCCCCTGAAATTTACCCACAAATACTATGAAGGTCTGCAAACCTCAAGTTAAGTCCTTGTTAGTGGGAATACATTTTGCCTATTATCATGGTTACTATTTTTATTTCTTAATAATGGCTTTTTATTTTCAAAATACATGCAAATATAGTTTTCAACATTTACTCTTGAAAAACCTTGTGTTCCAAATTTTTCTGCCTCCTTTCTTCTCACCCTCTTCCCCAAGAAAGTAAGTAATCCACTATATGTTAACTATGTACAATTCTATTCTACCTATTTCCATATTTATCATGCTGTAGAAGAAAAAAAATCGGATCAAAAAGGAAACAACAAGAAAGAGAGGAAAAAGCAAGCAAACAACAACAAAAATGTTGAAGACGATGTTGTGCTCTACATTCATTATCCATAGTCCTCTTAGATGCATCTCAATCACAAGTCTTTTGGAATTTGCTTGAATCACTTCATTGTTGAAAAGAGCCATGTCTATCAGAGTTGATCATCACATAATCTTGTTGCTGCTGTTTACAATGTTCTCTTCGTTCTACTCATTCCACTTAGCATCAGTTCATTAAGGTCTCTCCAAGTCTTTCTGAAATCATCCTGATGATCATTTGTTATAGAACAATAATATTCCACAACCTGCATATATCATAACTTGTCCAGTCATTCCCCAACTGATGGGCATCCACTCAATTACCAGTTCCTTGGCACTACAAAAAGGGCTGCTACAAACATTTTTGCACATGTGCGTCCTTTTCCCTTCTTTATGATCTCTTTGGGATATAAGCCTGGTAGAAACACTGCTGGATCAAAGGGTATGCACAAGACAAACTCTTAACCACAGCCTCTATCAATTGTGATTTAGAGCATTTTTTTTTCATATGATCTGAAATGGTTTCAATTTCTTCATCTGAAAATTGTTCATATCCTTTAATCATTTATCACTTGGAGAATGGCTTATGTTTTTTCTAAATTTGAGTTAATTCCCTATATATGTTAGAAATAAGCCCTATATCAGAACCTTTGGATATAAAATATTGTCTAAGTCATGAACCCATTTTGACCTTGTGTTGGTCAATGTCTAGTTTCTGCCATACTATTTTTTAATTTTCCCAGCAATTTTTGTCAGATTAGTTCTTTTCCTAGAAACTGGAGTTTTTGGGTTTCTCAAACACTAGGTTACTATAGTCTTTGACTATTTTGTGTTATGAAACTAACCTATCCACTGATCACAACTCTGTTTCTTAGCCAATACCAGATGGTTCTGATGCCTATTGCTTTACAATACAGCTTTAGATCTGGTATAGCTAGGCCACCTTCATTTGAATTTTTTTCATTAATTCCCTTGAATTCCCTTGTTTTCCCGGATGAACTTTGTTATTATTTTTTCTAACTCTGTAAAGTAATTTCTTGGCAGTTTTATTCGTATGGCACTGAATAAGTAAATTAATTTAGGTAGAATTGTCATTTTCATTATATTAGCTCCATCTACCAATGATCACTTGATATTCTTCCAACTGTTTAGATCTGACTTTATTTGTGTGGAAAGTTGTGTGGAAATTGTGTTCATATAGTTCCTGACTTTGTCTTGGCATATAGGTTCCCAAATATTTTATATTATCTACAAATATTTTAAATGGAATTTCTCTTTGTATCTCTTGCTGCTGGACTTTATTGGTAACAAATACAAATGTTGATGATGTATGTGGATTTATTTTGTATCCTGCAATTTTGCTATAGTTGTTAATTGTTTCTAGTAGCTTTTTAATTGTTTCTTTAGGATTCTCTTAAGTATCATATCACCTGCAAAGAGTGATAATTTGGCTTCCTCATTACCTACTCTAGCTCCTTTAATTTTTTTCTTCTCTTATTGCTAAAGTTAATATTAACATTTCTAATACAGTATTGAACAGTAATGGTAATAGTTGGCAACCTTGTTTCACCCCTGAATGATTGCTACTTTTAAAAGATAAGTGGCATAATGGATAGAATGCTACATTGGAACTAAGAAGTCCTGAATTCAAATCCAGTCTCAAGAATTTACTAGCTTTGTGACCCTGAGAAAGTGATATAATCCTGTTTATCTCAGTTTCCTTATCTATAAAATGCGCTGGAGAAGGAAATGGCAAACCATTCCTGTATCTTTGCCAAGAAAACCTCAGATTTTGAAGAGTTGTACACAATTGAACAATAACAACAACTTTTAAAAGAACATGAAGGCTGAAAGGTGCAGACAAGGTTTCTCAGGGAAAAATAATAGCAGCAATAACAATAACAAAACCCAAGAAATGTTAGGAAATCCTTAATCATGGAAAGATTTTTTTCTTGTTGCAGGCTGAATGCAAATAACAAATAAAATAGATTACATGACTACACTACAAATCCTGGGTTCAGCAAGCTACCCTGAAGAGCCTTCTCTTTCTCTACAAGCTGGAACCAGGTACTGTCAGACAAACTGCCTAATCTAGAAAGCCTATTGAGTGAAGAGTGTGATTGACAAAATGGAATAATACTAATCTCACTACTGTGTTCGCATTCTTATTCCCCCTATCAAAACAAAGACAGTTATGCTTCTGGAAGTGAGTGATTGATGGGGCAAATCATTCTTTATAGGGAAGTGGCATTTCCATTCTGAATCATAGAAGCAGCAAACACCTATTTGTTACAGAATGATAATCTACAGAACAGATCCTTGCATGGAAGTTGACCCTCACCTAGAGCTTACATCATGGCTGTCTCAGAAATCCGCTATCTATTCACACAACTTAAATAATCAGTAAATCCTTCCTAGGACAATATAGTACCTGATTTCTTCAGAAATACCAAAACAGTGAAAATAATAGAGAATATAGAGAGTGATTTTTCTTTCTCTGGGTGCATAAATGTTGATTATTGCTGGCAACCTTATGAAATACAAAATATGCATATTGAGGAAGGAGAAAAATGTAATTGATGTACACTTCAGACAATGGGTCCAGAGGAAGTGCACTATTAAAATTAGATAGTTCTATGAAACTAGACCTGCTCTCAAATGATAAATATTTGTCCCTGTTTAATATTTAGAATATTGTGCATCTGCAGAGTCAATGTAATGTAATATGTAGAATGCTGAATTTGAAGTCAGCAAGACCTGAGTTTACTGCTTGTATTTACTAATTTCATGATGCTTTTTGGGCAAATCATCTGATTGTTCTACTGATCAGTTATCTCATCTGTAATATAGGAATGATAATAATATGTTGCTCACAAGGTTGTTGTAAAGATCAAATGAAATAATATATATTAAAATACTTTTTTAATTTTAAAATTTAAAGTTTTATCTTTAAGTTTTATTTTAGAATTATGGAATAATAACAAGGATTTCTAAAACATGTATAACAAAAATGATTGTATATGCAAATCTATTATGTAAAACTTGCTATTACTTTTAAAGATAAACTAATTGTGTAAAGTTTTTTTCCTTTTTTCTTCCCTTTCTTTTCCTCCTCTCTTTTGTAAATATGGCTACCATTAGACACAAATAGCTACATATATGTAAAATTATTCTATAAGTACTTCTATTTATGAGTTTTTTTTTTGGATACATATAATTTTTTTCTTTGTAGTCTGGGTATTTATAATAGTAAAAATATTTGTCAAAGTTATTCTTAAAACAATATTGCTGTTACTGCATACAATGTTTTCTTGTTTCTGCTCATTTTGCTTTTCATTTAATTTCTAAGATAATTGAGTTCATGATTTCTTATAACAGAGTATACTAGATATTTTGTGATCTTTAATATAAAAACATCATCATCATCATCATTAATGTTGAGTAAGAAATGAATTTGTGGAGACAAAGAATGCAGGCAAAGAACGAATCTTGGCTCAGTTACTTACCACTTACTAGCTATGTGTCCTCAGAGAAGTAACTTTACCAAACTAGGCTCTGGTTTCCTTCTCTGTGAAATGAGACTTCAGTACTCTTGTTTGTATGAGACACCGATCATTTTGCACTTGATATATTTTTGATGAATGTCCATCTTGCTATGTAAATATACTCTCTTTTAAAGTAGGGGAAAAATAAGCTCTAAGAAGATGGATGAAGTTATTGAATGATTTTACCCCTTCAGCACCCAACACAGGGGCTTATATATAATAAGATTCTCAATTACTTGATGATGAATGAAAAGTTGGAATAAAAAAGTTCAACCACAAGTCCAAATGTTGGATGAGTGGTGCAGAATAATTTTTAGGTTTGAAAGATGGGAGAATGTTTCTAGCTCAGAAAGTCTGTCAAGACTCTGCTCTAACTTTTCTAACATTTTGTTTACCTCCTTAACTTCTTTCTTATTTATTTTGTGGTTTGATTTATCAAGTTCTGAGAGAGGGAGGTTGAGATCCCCCACTATTATAGTTTTACTGTCTATTTCTTCTTGCATCTCTCTGAACTTTTCCTCTAGGAATTTCCATGCTATACCACTTGGTGCATATATGTTTAGTATTGATATTGCTTCATTATCTATGGTACCCTTTAGGAAGATATAATTTCCTTCTTTGTCTCTTTTAATTAAGTCTATCTTTGCTTTTACTTGGTCTGAGATTAGGATTGCTACCCCTGCTTTTTTTTGTTCACCTGAAGCATAATAGATTCTGCTCCAGCCTTTTACCTTCACCCTGTATGTATCTCTATGTTTTAGATGTGTTTCTTGTATACAACATATTGTTGGATTCTGGTTTTTAATCCAGTCTGCTATCTGCTCCTGCTTTAAGGGAGAGTTCATTCCATTCACATTCACAGTTAAAATAACTAATTCTGTATTTCCTGCCATCTTATTTACCCTAGCTTATGCTTTTCTGTTTCTTATCCCCTTTCCTTCCTCCCTACTATTTTGCTTTTGATAACCACTTCCCTCAAACAATCCTTCCCCTTTTGAGCCCCACCCATCCCTTTCCCCCCCTTTCCCTCCTGTTTCCTTATAAGTAAGTCTATTATTCCCTCTGAGCCAAATCTGATGAGATGGAGATTAACCAAATTCTCATTCCCCTCCCTTTTTTCCCCTCAATCATTATAGGTTTTCTTTGCCTCTACATGTGATGTAATTTCCCTTATTTTACCTCCTTTTCCTCTTCTTCCAATGTTATCCCTTTTCTACCTCTAATTTCTTTTTCAGTTTATCATATAATCATAAAATCAGAGTAATCATATCATAATCATAATGTAATAATAGATTCATAAAATCAACCCTCATTCTATAAGTATCTATAATATAAATATAGTTCTCAAGGTTTTTTTTTTCCTTGTTACCTTTTTATGTTTCTCTTGTATTCTGTGTTTGTAGATCAAATTTTTTGTTCAGTTCTGGTCTTTTCAGTAGAAATAGGTGAAATTCTCCTATATCATTGAACGACCATCTTCTTCCCTGGAAGATAATGCTCATTCTAGCTGGGTAACTTATTCTTGGCTGTAATCCAAGTTCCTTTGCCCTTCAGAATATCTGATTCCAGGACCTTCGATCCTTCAAAGTAGAAGCTGCTAGGTCCTGTGTGATCCTAATTGTGGCTCCCCGATATTTAAATTGTTTCTTCCTGGCTTCTCGTAATATCTTTTCCTTGGTATGATAGTTCTGGAATTTAGCCATGATATTTCTGGGGGACTAAATTTTTGGGTTTCTTTCAGGAGGTGATCGGTGGATTGTTTCAAGGAGTATTTTGCCTTCTGGGTCTAAAATATCAGGGCACTTTTCTTTTATGATTTCCTGGAAGATAGTGTCTAGGTTCTTTTTTTCATCATGGCTTTCAGGAAGCGCTATAATCCTTAGATTGTCTCTCTTAGATCTATTTTCCAGGTCAGTTGTTTTTCCTAGGAGATATTTCATGTTTTTCTCTATCTTTTCATTTTTTTGTTTTTGTTTGACTGATTCTTGAAGTCTTGATGAGTCATTCATTTCCAATTGTTCGATTCTAACTTTTAATGTCTTATTTTCTTCAGTTACTGTTTTTAGTTCCTTTTGCAATTGACCAATTACATTTTTTGTTCATTGCATTCTTTTTCCATTTTTTCTATTTTATTTTGCAGTGATCTCACTTCATTTCCCCATGTTTCTTCTAACTCTCTTTTAAGATTTTTTATGTAATCTTCAAAGAAAGCCTTGTGACATGGAGACCAGTTTATGTCTCTCTTTGAGGCTTTTTCTGGAGTTGCTTTACATTTAGGGGCCTCAGGATTTGAGGTCTGTTCTTCCCTCTCTCCATAAAAGTTGTCTATGGTGAGAGCTCTTTTTGGTTTTTTATTCATTTTTTTTAAAAGGTGTGAGGTCTGTTTAGGGCACAGGTGGGACAGCTGCTTTAATTTGCCCTGGGGAAGTTCTGCTGATTGAGTTATTTCAGGAACTGGGCAGCTCCTCTAATTGAATTATGTCAGGTGCTGGGCAGTTCTGCTTTAGTTCACCCTGGGGCAGTTCTGCTGATTGAATTATTTCAGGTACTGGGCAGCTCTGCTGATTGAATTATTTCTGGTGCTCATCAGTCCTGCTGATTGATTGATTGCCCTAGGTGTTGTGTAATGGCAGCTAGGTCCGATGCTGATCAGGGGTTCAGGGGTTCACAATTTACCCCCCACAAAAGGCAGACCCCCCAAATCACCTGCCCACAATCAGGACAGATTGGCCCAAGAGGCCCCCAGAAGACTCCCAGGTGTTTGAAAAGCACAACACTCCCACTCCTGTTCCTACTCCTGTTCCAGCTCCCTGCCCCAGTCTTCCTGCACTGCAGTCTGGGTTCAGCAGACCACCCCCCTGCCCAATTAAAACAGACCTGTTTTGAGGTTCTTCCAGAGTATCTTCTTCTAGAAATGTGTTGTCCTCCAGATATTGTGGATTTTTTTGCTTCAAAATCAGTCTAGAGGCTTCATATGTTGTTGGTTTGAGGGAAGGTTAGGGGAGGTTACAGAGACTCCTGTCTGATCTCCACCACCATGGCTCCACCCCTGGAAGGAAGTCTAGTCTCTGCTGTAACGTTTTTTTTTTTTTTTTTTTTTGCTGAGGCAATTGGGGTTAAGTGACTTGCCCAGGGTCACACAGCTGTTCCGTGTCTGAGATTTGAACTCAGGTCCTCCTGACTTCAGGGCTGGTGCTCTATCCACTGCGCCACCTAGCTGCCCCTCTGCTCTAACTTTTAAGACCTGAATAATCTCCTTGAAATACTACTTGGTTTTTAAAGCTTTTTTCAAGTACCTAGACAGTTGTCATACCACTTTTTAATAGTTATGATAGTTTTTTTTAAAGCATACTGAGTAATGTAATTTAGTAGTAATATAGGTTACATTATTTTCTATTTTCCAAAGTTAACCAATTTTTTTTTCCCTGTGTCCTTGCATATGTTAAATAGAGCAAATACAAAACTGCCTATCATCTATGATGAAAGCACATAAGGCAAGTCTGACAAATTCTGTGGTAATGGTAGGGAGAGTTTGTTCTCTAAGATTTCTCCTTATTAAGGGAGACCCTTGGCAGATGGGACTTGCCATATTTATATGCATAAAAATACATAGGAGGTGAAGGAACGTTGAATTGTCCAGGATACAGGGACTACCAGTGAAGGAGCTCCTCTTAACAACCATTTAGTCATACAGGTGATGCCTTCTAGCCATTAAAATTCATGACCTCCTACCTGTAAACTCCTATGACCTTAGAGATCCTGGCTTAAAATCTGGAAGTCACAAACTCAGCAAGCCAAGGATTTTTGATGGAGTTTATCATTTTGTGTAATATTAATAAACTCTCAGTCTTGCCACCATCACCACAAAGATAGTAAAAACCCCAGAGTAGCTAGAAGCCAACACCATAGCAAAGATAATGCAACATGATTGAAGGACTCTGTGCTAGGCAATTGAAATTTAGAGAATGCAAATTTTTGAAAAATAGCCATCTTTAAAGATGCATGACTTTAAATTTGTTTTGTGGATAAAAATTATACTTCTACTCTGGTATAGAGACAATTGAAGCCAACCTTTATCAGGTCTTATTTAATAATTAATTAAGTAATTACATGTAATTAAAATCAGAAGCTACTAGATAAAACACTTCTCTCCTTAGTTGAGAGCTTACACTCTTACACTCCAGCTATTTGCCTTCTTGGCCCAGCAATACCCTTTTCATTCTTTCTGTGACATCCTTCCCATAAACAGTATTGTGGTATTCATGTGTTTTCCCCATAGGATTAATGTCAAGTTATCCCCTGCCAATAAGGGACTGAAGTGTTCCCTCTCCCACTCAGATTTTGTTCTAAATCTTTTTTTGGGGGTATTATTTGTATATCATGAATGACAACATTGATTAGAGTTTTATGATATTTGCTCCAGACTCTAAAATTGTTTTTTATAGATGTGTCTTAAATAATATTATTATCACCCACATGGGCTCTGCTGCAATGAACTTTGGGGGAAGTATTGAAATATTGATGGACTAATTTAATGCCCTGGCTTTCATTTGCATGTTATAATCTGGGCAATGCAAATTTTTCATTCATTTTGTTTTTCCACTGGTAGAGCTTAGACTAATATCTTTTCCTATGCTGTAGATTTTCCTGAGGATGCTTTGCAGTGTTCCTGAGCTTGATGCAATTGTTATAATGTCATCTTCAAAAAGATTTATAGGAGTTCACACTCAATAGACAATGCTATCCAACAATGTACAGAGTCTGTGTCTTATGGAAGGGAGCTAAAATAGGAATTTTCCAGCTGAAGGGAATGCAGAGGGAACTGGATTTTAAAATTCATATGGACCTATAGAATGATAAGGAAGGAAAATCATAATTCTTCCTATTTATCTCTTTTCCTTATTGTTCAGATTGCACAGAACAGTTGACTCCTGATTCCCAAGCCTCACTTCCTGCATATTTTTGGACTATTCTTCCAACTACATTCTAGTGCCCTCCCAAAGTGACTTGAATCACTGCTTTGGGCTCCTGCCCTAATTGGTGGGGAAGTTAGATTGTATAGTGGATAGAGCACTGGATCTGAAGTCAGGAAGACTGATCTGTCTCAGATACTTGCCAGCTATGTGACCTTGGACAAATAATTTAACTTCTATCTGCTTCAACTTTTTTCATCTGCAAAATGGGAATAATTATAGCACTGACCTCTGAGGATTGTTGTGTAAATCAAATGAGATAGTATTTGTAAAGCACTTAGCATAGTGCCTGGCACTTAAAATCTTCATTTTAAGAAGTACCTACCTCATCCATGCTTATTTCTAACCTGAATGAGTCTCTAACTCCCTGGACTATTTTTCTTTTATCTCCAAAGTCTCCTTTCTTTCCTTTTTAAATTTTAAATAATAGCATTTTCTTTTCAAAAATAAAGATATTTTCAGCATTCACCCTTGCAAAACCTTGTGTTCCAAATTTTTCTCCTTCCCTCTCCCCCCACCCCATTCCCTTTGACAGCAAATAATTCAAAATAAATTAAATATATGCAATTCTTATATATATATATATATATATATATATATATATACTCACACACACATATATATATAAGAATTTCATGATAGATGTGGAAACATACACACACACACATACATATGTTTCCATATCTATCATGCTGTGCAAAAAAAAAATCAGATCAAAAAGGGAAAAATGAGAAAGAAAAAAAACAAAGAACAAAAAGTTGAAAATTCTATGTTGTGTTCAGTTCCCATTGTCCTCTCTCTGGATGTAGATGGCTCTCTCCATCATCAGAAGTTTATTGGAATTGGCTTGAATCACCTCTGTTGAAAAAGCCACACCCATCAGAATTGATCATCCTATAAGCTTCTTGTTGCTGTGTACAATGATATGCTGTTTCTACTTCACTCAGCATGAGTTCATGCAAATCTCTTCAGGCCTCTCTAAAATCATCTCGCTGGTTGTTTCTTACAGAACAATAATGTTCTATGATTTTCATACACCATAATTTATTCAGCCATTGTCCAATTGATGGTCATTCATTCAGTTTCCAGTTTCTAGCCACTACAAAAAGTGCTGCCACAAACATTCTTGCACATGTGGGTCCGTTTCCATTTTTTATGATCTCTTTGGAATACTGGCCCACCAGAGACCTAAGGGTATGCCCAGTTTGATAATCCATAATTCCTTGCCCCTGACTGGGTAATTTCCTTTACCTTCCTCCCTTTTCCAGTTTTCCTTTACTGTTTTCCCCTTGGTTAGAATACAAACTCCTAATAAATGCTTTATTTAATCTCCTGAACTTGACCTGTCTTTTTCTCTAGACATTCTTCTGATTTTTTTTCCCTTTAAATTCTACCCATCAGGCTCCAGAATCTGTCTTCTGATGCAGACATCACATCTTTGCCCTTTCAATTCCCAGAGCTATATTAGATATTACAGTTCTATTTCAATCCTCATTGGTCTGTACCAGAATATTCCTATTATTCTAATTATGGAAGCAGGTCTGTGGATACATTGGACAGAAAGTCAAGGGAGTTTGCTTATCGCCCTGCAAGGGCATGAGGCTAGGTTGAGGGTTCCAGGAGGAAAAATGCAGGCCTCTGGACTAATGTTAAACAGGCTCATGACATTGTGACGGGAAAGCAGAGTATGCTGGAATACAATAAAACATGACATCTTTTGGGGTTGAAGAGGAAGAGGCACTTCTAGCTGACTTTTTCTGTGTGTTTGTGTTCCCCTTTGTTGAGAGGGTATTCTCTCTGGCTATTCCCCCATGCTCATAACACTTTCCTTCCTCTCCTCTGACTACTGACCTACCTGGCTTCCTTTTAGTCCATCCTAAAATCCCACCTTCTACAGGAAACCTTTTCCAACCTCTCTTAATTTTAGGGCTTTTTCTCTTTTTAATACACTTCTATTTATCCTGTATATAATGTGTTATTTATTTGTTTGCATGTTGTCTCACCTACTAGATTGTATGTCTTCAAGGCAGGGACTATCTTGTGCCTCTTTTTTGTATGTCTAGCACTTAGTATATTGCTTGGCACAATAGCAGATACTTAATAAATGTTTATTGATTGATAAAACTTGCTCTGTATATATTTGTTTGCACGTTGTCTCACCCATTAGATTATAAATTCCTTGAGGATAGGGATCATCTTTTTCCTCTTTTTGAACCCCCAGTATTGAGCACAGTGCTTGGCTCATAGGAAGTGATTAATAAATGTTTACTAAATGAATATTGAGTGAATGAATAAAGCCTCATACAGTAAGCCTGGAGCAAGCTTTTTGAGGTCTTAGATCCTGGAAATAATCAAGAGTGTTGATAACTCTGGATCACAAAGCCAGGAAAAGCTGCTGTTCATTTTCCAATTCTTTTCTCCTAGCCTGTGTCCAAGATCTAGGATCATCACTTCCGTGATATCCAACAAAGGTAGGCATTATGGAATTGACATCCACACTTCCTGCCAGACCCTAATTTCTTTTGCACTTTATATGGAGCATCTTTCATGACAATGACTGATTTAGTGGATGCTATAAAACTACATAAAGAAATTCTTCATGGAACATGGTGACCATGGGAACATGACACAATTTCTCAGAATCCCAGGCAAATCTCCCAAATTGCAAACTACAGAAAAGATGCCGATCTTAATAGCAGAAGAAAGTTTCCACACCAGGAATCCCTATCATTAAAAATATCATAGTGCAACAACCAACCCACCACACACAATGCAGCAATTATGTCTCCTTCTACCTTCAAGTTTGTTAAATTTGTCCTAAAAGTATGGTGCCCAACTGCCAACAGAATACAATGGATGTTGTCTGAGCACTTCAAACTACAATTGGTATTACTTTTTGTGATCATTAGTCCAGAGAGGTGGATAATAAAATCATAGATTTTTGAACTGCAAGAAGCCACAGAGATCATCTAATCTAATTCCCTCACTTAATGTAGGGTGATTCTTTGACTAGAAGTTTTGCCTGTGAAAGGTAGGTATTTAGAACAAAGACTGTGAGATGAAAAAGTAACTATTAATTTGCAGAATAATGTGTCTCCCTTGATAGTGACTCTCTCACACAGGTCTCCAGAAAAGATACCTTAGGATTTAAGATCTTTCTATATTTTCATAAAGCCTGAGCTCACAAACCCCACCCCCACCTCACTTGCATCCTGGAACTGCCTAACCGCCATTTATCCATGTGTTGATTTTTACTAGTCAGCCAGAGAACACAATGAGTTTAAAGAAAGTCATTAAATGAAATGATATAGTGAGAAAAACAGCAATAGACAACTATTCTGCACTAAATACACATGACTGTAGTGGAAAGTGGACTATCATAGGAATCATTTGTGAGAAATCATACATATAGGGAATATACAAACATATATGTTTAAAGGGGAACACATTGGAGGGAAGTTATGGTCAGGACATACACACACACACACATATAAATTTGCTGATTGAATGCTGGTCACATGCGCTATTTATAACTATTATACACACACATATATATTATACATAATGCATGTGACTAGCATCCAATCAACAAATTAATCAATAAACATTTAGTAATTATCAACTATGTATGAGACATTCTAAGTGCTGGTTAAATAATACTCTGGCACTTTACTTCTGCTGTTATTTTAGAGTGATGTTACTACTTACCAAAGAGATATATGCTACTATTGTTCTCTGCTGGGTATCATGTCTCCACTAATCTATACTGGATCTGCAGGAAATCAATCTCCACTGCTCTACTTGCTTAGGTCTGAGCATCACATTGAGTATTGGCTGATTCCCATTACTTTTTCCCTTCTGTGGGATTTTTCTTTTTAAGCTCACTTCCAAGAGATAAAGGTACATTCAACGGCAGGTCTTCACATATTCTATCATCAAACTAAAACAAAATAGATTTCTCTCCATAAGATTAAATGTCTATCAGTTTCTAGGGGCTACCATTTTAAATAACACACATACATATATATCCCAACCATTCATCTAACAAGCTCACTTGCCTTTTGAAATGATTTCCTTTTCTTGATCTATTCTTTTGCAAGCCTTTATCTCCTTTAGGATTAAAAAGTTCCTTTTAAAAAAATCTAATCAGTTCTTAATTGTCAATTTTCAGTCTTCTCCACTCATTTCAAGTGACTCCATTCCAACAAAAATAAAGAGGCTTTTGGGTTTCCCTAACATTCAAATTATTTTAGAGGTTCCCATGCTAATGAATGAACAAAAAGGCTAATTCAAGGTTCAAATCCTTTGTGGTAATGGTCTGTTTCATCTTCAGATAGGGTTATGTTTTCACCTATTTCAAATCTCAAAGCCTCTCTCCATTATTCTTTATTTTCTGTTCTTTTTCTTTGTCCTCTAAATTTTCTCTTTAATGAAGCCAACCATTCCACTTGGTCTTTCTGATGCTGCGATTTCCCCATTCTAAAAAGCAAAATAAAACAAACAAAAAATCTTTCAATATGCTCTATCTTCTCAAGCTTTCATTTGATATATTTTCTACTTTTTATGTCTAGCCTCCTAGAATGTTATCTATAATCTTTGTCTCTACAACTTTGCTTCTTAACTCTTTGTCATCTAATTTCTAACACTGTCACTTAAGTGAAGCTCACATTTTTGTTTCCCAGAGTAACAATAATGTATTTTAAATATTATTTCATTTTTTAAAATGTTGTATTTATTTATTTTTAAAAATAGCAGTATAATTTTTTCTGGTATTGCTTTTCTCAAAGCCATCCCATTTAACAATTAGTATTTTTTAGGCCAAAATAAAAAACAGAAAAAAAACAACAACAGAATTGATAAGGAAAATGAAAATGTCTGAAAATGTGTGTACCTTCTATCTCTACAAAAGACTAGGGTGGGAAGATCTTTTCATATCTTTTCTTTGAAGCCTTCTTTTTCTGTAAAATTTTGCAAAATGTACATGGATTTTTTATGGATGTCCTTTGCATTTACATTGGTTGTAGCAATTGCATATATTGTCTTCTTGGCTCTGTTTATTTCGATCTGTGTCAGTTCTTTTCATTCCTTTCTGTGTTTATCATACTCATCATTTTTTATGTCAGAGTAATATGCCATTATATTAATGTGCCACAATTTGTTTAACCATCTACTTTGTTTCCAATTCTTTGCTGTCATCAAAAATGACATTATAAATATTTTGGTGTATGGTGTGACTTTCTTTTTATGACATTTTTGAATTTATTCACCTATTTCTTTTGTGTTATCACAAAAATATGTTTTAGCATATTTGTAGACATATTGACAATATCCTTTTTCTCGTGTGAAAAGGAAACAGGCCAGGTTTTTCAAATGGCTTCACAGTCAAATAATTGACTGGAAGATTCTGAGAATTCAATATCCCTATGATTTTATTATTTACATATTTTAAAAACATGTAATTCCACAGAGCAAAATGATGCCATAGAAAAGCTATCTGCCAACAAGATGTTTGTCATGCATCTGTTCAACTCATAAAAAATCTCTTTATAGATGAAACGAGCCACAACTTTATTTGCTTATCCTCCAATTATTAATATCAATTGAGGCACAAAGCAGAAAGGCATATGTTCCCCAAAGTTGTTTACCATCATCTAGGAACTTGGCCAGAAAAAAAATTAAGTGAAAGAGGGATTCCCAATAGATAAGTTATTTTTAATCTGAGGTCCACAGATTTCATGTGAACTTGAATGGAAAATGTCCCAATTTTCACTAATCCCTAACTGAAACTTAGCATTTCCTTGGTTCCGCTCAAGAAGTTCATATTTTAATAGGAGAAGACAAAATATAAATGGTAACTTAAAAGCAGTGGGGAAGAGAGAGGTGGTACCTGCATAAGAGCTAGACAGCTTGTGGGGCACTCCAGAGAGTGAATTGATCTGGGAGTGAAACAGCGTGGTTGAAATACCCTAAAGGAATGGTTATCCCAGCCAAGTACTCAGTAATCAACAAAGAAGTCCCAAGGTAAAGTTGTCCTGAGATAGGCAAGGCAGCTGGTAGACAGGTAGAATAGTCTAGAAAGTAGCTAAAAGTAGGCTATGGTATGATAAACCATCATTTTATAAGCAATGATATTTCCATATCATGGTGATAGAAGGACTCACTTTAAATAATTTTACATGAATCAATGTTAATTTAGCCATAGTTATTAGTTTGGATTTATTTAATATTAAACTAAACAAATGTGCCATAGAAGCAAATCAGTACTACTCAGTTACTTGGTATGATTGCTATTAGTACCAAAGTATAAATACATCTGTTAAGGTTTTTCAGTTTCTTATTTGTATTTATGTGTCATAATGAATAAACTATTGTTTTAGATGAGATTGTAAAACTTTAGACTAATTAATTGTAGAAAATCTATTCCATTTGGTTAAGAACTCTTGAGTGATAGAAGCAATCACAAAAGATCAAATAAACAATTTTAATTAATGAAATTGAAAAATATTTCACAAGGATATAATCACTGCTATCAGTAATTGCTCAGGAAAAAATTGCATCAAATATCCTCTTAAGATTTGACATACAAATATGTGTCAAAAAAGGATTAATTCATTATTGTGCCTTTTTGTGAGTCAAGGCTAATTATTACCTGTGTATCTAAGAGAACTAAATCAAGGATATGCATGCAGATCCCATAGTCACATTCTTCAACCAAATTGGGAATCATTTACCAATTTGTCCTATAACTGATCTGAGAAAACAAAAAGGAAAGTTGGGGATAAGAAATAAGTGAAAGTTGGGAAAGGTAGCCACAAAGTTAGAAGACTGATTGATGAAGGTAAGTAGATGAAACAAATTGACTAAGTTGTGATTGGAGAGTTCTAGGAATAACTACTGAAATTTGAGTTGACGCCATAGTAATACATTTCTTCAGTTGTTTTTATTTAATCTATTTACCAGCCTTTTCAGTAATGTCAAACTTTTTAGAAGTATAGTAAATAAAATAGGCTACAATATACACATATACTAGCAAAAATATGAGTTATTTACAAATGGACAAATGGCCAAAAGATATTAACAAATAGTTCACAAGAATTCCAAATTATTCATAACTCTGTGATAGAATGCTACAAACTAATAAGTGAAAACAGAATAATTCCAATATTTTACCTTATGCTCAGAAAATTATCAAAGATGACAATAGATGAAAATAGCATTTAAGGGGCTATGGAAAGAAATGCTTACTAATACATAGATGGTAGAGCTGTGAATTGGTCCAACTTTTTGAGAAATCTTTTTGAAATGATGATTAAAAACATGGCTAATGTCAATATCTTTCAATCCAGAGAATCCACTGCTAAGCATATACCACCATGAAGTCAAAGGAAGAAAGGTATACATCAACATATTCATAGCAGCACACTGGTTTTTGTTGTTGTTGTATTAGGGAAAAAATTACAAATAAAGTAGATACTGATCAACTGTGGAATAACTAAACACACTACATTAAATGAATGCAATGGAATATTATTAACTAAAAGAAATTGTGACTATGAAGAATTCAGAGAAAAATGAGAAGACTGATCCAGATTGAACTGATCAGAGCCAGAAACAATAAACACATTAATTACAAAAATGTAAACAGTGACAACAAAAACCCCTAAAATGAGTGTTGTATAACACTATAATATATTCTATAAGTTTGTTCTTGGAGAAAGGGTAAGAAAATGTACCTCCATCTTGTACAAAGACAGGGCTTTATGAGCATAGAGCACAGCATATTTTGTCAAACTTGATTCCTGGATTATTTTTTAAAGTTTCTTTTTTATGATTATTTTAATATTTATTTGTTACAATGGATGGCTCACCAAGATGATTTCAGAAAATCCTGGAAAGACCTATAAGAACTGATACTAAGTGAAGTGAGCAGAACCAAGAGAGCATTGTACACAGAAATAACAAGATTATGTGATGATCAGCCATGATAGATTTAGTTCTTAACAATGTGGCAATCCAAGACAATTCTAATAGATTTAGGAAGCAAAATGCTATCTGTGTCTAAAAAGAGAACTATGTAGATTGAATATAGATGAAGAACATTGTATTTTCACTTTTTTATAGTTGTTTGCTTAATCTTTCTCATGATTTTTCCGTTTCTGGTCTGATTTTTCTTGCACAACCTGAAAAATATAGAAATATGCTTAAATTGATAGTACATATTTAACCTATATCAGATTTAGCCTATATCAGGGGAAGGGGGAGGGAAGAGAGGGAAGAAGAAAAATTTAGAACACAATGTCTTACAAAAAATGAATGTTGAAAATTATCTTTGCATGTATTTGAGAAAATAAAATGCTATTGAGGAAAAATAATTAAATTAACCAAAAAATATATAGCTCACTTGAAGAGGAAAATATATTCTAAAATGAAGATGTGAAAATTTAAAAAAATAATAATTTCCTTAAATCAACCATAAAGCACTTAACAAAAAGAAAGCTATATATTATATGTGATTGTCTATTACCTGCTGACCTATACCACTATATTTCCCCCAAAAAATACTTAGTTGTTCATATTAATTAATTTATTTTATAAGCCATTATTTGTTTTTTTATTAGTCTCTCTAGCATTTTCTCTTTTATTTATTGAAATACTTTAATGGAAATTATCTTTGCCTAACTTTGTCCTCTTATAAATCTGTCTCATGGAACTGCCTTTCCAGTATGGAGTGGGGGGGGGGAGCTTCCCTGTGTTCTTTTTATATTGAATAGATGGTAATGTGGATAACAAACTGTCTTTCAATTATTTTTCATTCTTGCTAAAAACAATGTTCTGTCTTTTCTGTTCACATATTTCTTTGATAACATTCTTTATACCACTTCTCTGTAGTTCATTGGTTGAAATGAATTACAACCAGGTCATATCTTCTACAACTTTCTCTGTTGATATTTGAGTAAGCATCAAATTAATTTTTTTGGAGATTTTAGTATTAAATGACTCTGCCATATCAATGGAAGAATACTGATTTTTAAAGGCAGAAAGCTTGGCATCTGTTCAAAAGGAAAGTTCCTTGACATTGAAATAATTGGCCATTTTCCCAAAGGTAAATCAGACTCTCTTCTCCTCCTGTTCAATTCTTGGCTCAACTTGCTTCCTATCTTTCATGTTCATAATGATGAATGAGTTCTATGGGTTGTCCACCTAACAATAAACCATAGTATGAATGATAAGCATTTTTTATCCATTTGATTTTTCTCTGTAAATTGTTAAATCAAACTCTTGAGTGACCATAGATCATAATTAGAAAGGTTTGGAAGGTCTGTGGCTTGATGCAATTGATGTAAGGCCATTTTCAAACAAGACCATCTGGAGAATGTTACTATCAGTGAGGAATCATCTTCAGTTTAAAGTCTGGGCTGGATATCATCCATGATAATGGCAAGCACCTTTGGCAAACATATATCTTCGTTTTATGTTTATTTTGATATTAATCATCAAAGGGTAGTAAAGCAAAGTTGTTTCTGGTGTTTTATCTTTCAAAGAATCATGCATTATTTTGACATATACATGAGAGATACTTAATTGTAGAATAATCTGAACTGAGATTTTATTTTTCTGAATTATATCTATACATATATGTATACATACATGTGCATATACATTTAAATATGTATTTATGTGAACATCTAGACAGTGTACAATGTATGCATGCATTGCATGTATATACATACATAAATACACACATATTTATGTGTATGGTAGATGTGTGCATATACATATATATTAAATATACGGTCAACAAACCAAAAATACAATGGTATCATGTATTCTCTACATGTCCTCTACAATATACATTAGTACCTGTTCTGTCCCACATGGGGATAACAGGTGCTTGTAATTAGGACAGTCAGTAAGCCAGAAGGGACATCTTCTGGGAGAAAAAATCAAAGCAAAACTTGTATCCAAAAATGTGGCCATAAGTCAGAAGCTGAGCTGGGTCAAAAGCCAGTGTTTCTGGATAATGAAAATCCAATGTATTGTTCATAATGTGTTGTAATATGCTCAGAGTGACCATGCATTTCTGTACTCTTTGGAGACTATCATGTTCAATGACTTGTGGTAATGAGAACATTACCTTGAGAATATTACTATTAACAAGATGAACCTTTGTTTCTGAGGGTAGCTTGAGGTCACTAAAGGGCATGACCAAGTAAAACACATTATAAATGAGGAATTATGCATATGAAGTCACCAAAGCACATGTGGCTGAAAAAGAAAATGTCCAGTTCATGTAATGAAAGTGAGAAACAACCAATGGATAGCTACACTTTGCATTGTGATCCTTGTGATGTTATGGAGACAAAAGGAAGCACATCGGAAGGGCTAGTATGATGATCTTTTAGAAGGACCTGGATAAGAGTTACCCAGCACAGGTGGGCCCATAGAGATTATAAAGTGTATCAGTGCCAAGAATCTCTACATCAGTGAAATCACAGATACCTCAGAGTCGTAGAGAATGGGAGGCAAATCCATGGTGCTGAGAAAAGTAGTTCTTTCTTTAAAAAAAAAAAGACTAAGAGATATCCCTGCAAATGTTGGTAAAATAATGGACATGGTCTTCCTTTGTGATATTTTATCTGCCTAAGCCAGCAGCATATGTTGCTGCCATCATCTTGTTCAGCCTCAGCACTGTGGATTGGCCATTGGCCACTTCATGCCCCCACCTGTCTCATTCTTTCAGGTGGGTTTGGGAGTTGTCTGAGATAAAAAACTCATGAGTATTTTTAGTGAGGGTTGTTATTACAGAAATAATTGTAAAGTACCCAGACAGTCTATATTCATTGTTTCACATAATAAGGAGTCAGGAGACCATATTTTGAGAATAATTGAATTTGCCATCTTGGCAAAGAGCTGATGGAAGCTAACAAACGAAATATGATTGTCCATAAAGCGAACCAACAGAATGCAGAACAGCCAACATGAAGAGCTTGAGGCAATTTGCTTTGTTCTCTAAAACAACAATAAACAATTGAAAGAGACTTGTAATACTTGAAATGTTTCTTCTTCTACATAGGTCTTCTTTCAGATTAAGAATTTAAATAATAATATTACATTATTTGTTTAACAAAACTTTCATAGACATATAATAGTTTTATTTTGACAATATTAATGAAGTGAAGAAAAGGGTAAGTCAGGTTAATAAAGAGGTGTAGTAGAACTAACATAAAGATGACTTGGAAAGGAAATATGTTCATGGAAATACTCCAAAATAAATTTACAGAAGGGCGTCTGCAATTTAGGTCAAGAGCAGGTGGTCTGCAAACCACTCACAGTAGATGGGGTGAGAGCTGTAAAAAGTCTGGTTACAGAATTTTTTAATGAAAGGATCCTATGATATGGCTCAGGCAATAATAAGGAGAGACCCTTTTTCCAACCATATGTAACAGAGCAAGGGAGCCTTTCTGTTTTTTACTCAAACTTTAAAGGACCTTTTGACCTTTTGTTAACTAAAAGCAATTGTTAACCTTCCATTTGAACTAGGATCATAGGACCATAGATTTAGAGCTGAGATCTTAGTGAAGATCTCAGAGGCCATTTATTCCAAATGTATCATTTTACATGAGAAAATTGAGACCCAAGGAGGTTAAGTTTTGGCCCTGCCATCATAATAGTGGCAAACGCTGGATTTAAACTCATGCTCTCTGATGACAGTTTTTATTTCTATTTACATTCCATGTGCAGAATTAAGGCAAAAGGAAATTACAGCCAAATAGGCAGCTGGTTTGTAAATCTTTGTCATTGAAGAAACAAGTGAAGGACTTGGTAGTATTGGTGTTAGGTGCTCAAAGGCAAGAAGCAACATTGTTGTTCAGGATATTTAATAAAAATGTGTGTTATCTTAAAAGAATGGGAGAAATTATGTCCACGAAGATAATTGCAGATCATGCACCAGCATCTTTTGAAGAAAATGAAAGAATAGAAATGCTCTATAAAAAACTTAAAAAAGATTTTTCCAAACCCAGTTAATATACACATTGATACCTGACATTCTAATTTGAAGGAGAAATGGGAGCATACATTCCCAAACATCAAGAGACACAAGGCAGGTGGTTCATTTGGAAATCTCACTGGATGATGTCCCTGGCAAATGCAGTCTAGAGATAGGAGGATATGGGGAAAATCAGAGAGACCAGGGGAGATATATATCTCTTTCTGTGACATGGGATTGAGAAGAGTTTTGGAGAGCAGGAATACTGGCAATTTGGGTCAAGGTACTAAGGAGATGCAATGAATCAGGAGCAAGGAAGAATGAGTGGGAAATCAACATCCTAGATCAAAAGAGAAGGTGTGTGTTTTTTAAATGAGCAGTTTGAACTTCTCACTTAAACTAATCTAAATTACTAGTTCTACTTTTGAGGAGCACTCATCACTAATGGAGGTGTTAGTGCATAATTATGTGCAATTCTTCAGCACAAGACTCTTTGGCCTTTTGAAGCAGTGAAGACTGTGTTCAGGAAGCTTCATGTCTGTTGCCTCCTGGAAGAGATACACTCTTTTGTCCTTTAGTTTCTTCAAACCACCTTGAAATGAGGTCTTCTGGGATTAAACAAAAAGTACCTTCACAAAAAGAATGCGTAAATATTGAAGAAAGTATAATTTCTTAAATTTCAGCCTGTTTAAAGAAAGTATTTCATCCATTGAAGTTTTAAGAATTTTCTCCTCAACTGCTTCTCTGGCTCTGGGATGGTTTGATGTTCATTCAATAATTTGATTTCCATCAAAACATTTTTAGAAGGTTTGTTTCTCCAGGTGTAGCACCAAGATTATATATAGTAAGCTGCCAGGAATGGACTCATGAATCTTTCCTCTTAGATGAAAGTCAGGATTCAGGAAGGACAAACCACCAAGTCAAAATTAACTTGTCCTACTGCAGCCTCCTTCTACCATAACATCTTCCCCAGTCATCTGGCCTTCAGGACCAGAGGTAATATTCTGGAAGAACTTCTTGGTGGTCCACATTTCCTGATTGATGGCTGTCTGTCCTAGAACACTATTTCAGAAAAGCCTCCAACCATGCTTTAGTTTACTTTTTACTTTCCAGTCTCAGCCTGTTTGCCAATACGGGGCTACCAATACAAGAAACCACAGTCTAGAAGAAATTCCCGATTGGAGATTGCTAATGTTTCTTTGCCTCCAGGACCCCATCATCTGCTTTTAGAAATATGAACCATTATCAAATGAAATCAGCCATTGTTCTGGATGTCAGCATTGGTATACTTCATGTCTGTCTATAAGATGGAGTAGATGATACTGAAGTTAACGAGGAGTATTGCATTTAAAAGTTGGTAGAGGAGGCACTACAGGTACGTTTCTCAACATTCCTTTCCAAAATACATTAACATAATGCCAAAAATGAATTTTGGAGCAGCAGGGAGGACAAAAGATCAGCATGAGATGTTTTCCCAGATCAAGATAACTGAGGATGTCAACAGGAGATGTGTGTTTTACCAGGATGGGGATTGTAATAAGTAATAAGTCTTAAGGCAATAATAACAATAGCAGCAGCAGTAGCAACAGTAGTTTTAGAAGCTCTCACATAAAAGATGGATCTGGAGCCTGGCCGGCAATCTCGCAGGGGACCCCTGTGATCACACTGGGTAAAGGGCTGGAAGCTGTTTGACAATTCTATTACCAATACTCATTCCTTCAGGGATCACAGTTCCAAGGTAGAGAAGAGCATTTTTGCCCCAAGGGAGCAGGGACTCTAAGAAGCAATAGTATTTGTGACTACAAGATATCACGGGCCCTTTGTGAATTAGAACCAGAGGATGGACTAGGAAAGCCAGGACCACACCAAAAACTTCCAAACTCCCAGCACTAGCTCTGAAAACAACAGTGTCAAAAAGTCTGAAGCTTGGAACAATGCTCCAACTCAAGAAGAGGCCAAATTTAACATAAAATTCTAAGTCAAGTAATAGGCTAGAAAAATGAGCAAACAACAAAAATCAGACCATAGGAACTACTATGGTGACAAGGAAGATTAGGCCAAAAACTCAGATGTCAAAACAAGTAAAAACAAAGCTCAGAGAAAAAAAAATTGAATGAGAAACAAGGCCAAAAATACTTTCTAAAAGAGCAAAAAATATTGTAAATAAAAACAGTTGTTGAGGGAAAAATCAGGAAAAGAAAGAGGAATACAAGAAAATTATGAAAAGATAAATTACTTGGGAAAAGAAACACAAAAATAATCAAGAAAATAACACCTTAAATAAAATTAGTCAAATTATAAAAATGGACAAAATTTCACAGATAAAAATAGCTCCTTAAAACAGACTTAGACAAATAGAAAAGGAGGTACCAAAGCTCATTGAAGAAAATAATTCACTAAAAATTATAATTAGGCAAGTGGAAGCTAATGAATCCATGAGACATCAAGAAGCAATAAAATAAAGTTAAAAGAATGAAAAAAAAATGGAAACTATCTCATTAGGAACTTATATTATTGTTGTTGTTGTTACTTAAGTAGAAAAATAAATGAGATAATTGAAAAATTATTAAATTCTCCAAAAACCATGATTATAGAAAGAATCCAGAAATTATATTCAAGAAATTATAAAAGAAAAATATCCTAGAATCAGAATGCAAAATAAAAATTGGGAGAATATATTGATCACCAACTGAAAGAGATCCCAAGATAAAATTCCCAGGAACATTGTAGCCAAATTCCAAAAATAATATAGTTATGTCAATAGATGCAGAAGCTTGTGACAAAATAGATTACCCATTCTTATTTAAAAAAACACTTGAAAGCAAAAGATTAAGTAAATTTTGTAATATTATAAGAAGTATTTTTCTAAAACCATGAGAAAGCATTATGTGTAATGGACATAAACTAGAAGTCTTTCCAATCAGATCGGGAATGAAACAAAGATGTCCATTATCACCATTATTTTTCAATATTGTATTAAAAATGTTTGCTATAGCAGTAAGAAAAGGACACTGAAGTAATATTCATAGGCAATGAAGAAATAAAACTCTCTCTCTTTGAATATGATATGGTGGCATACCTACAGAATCTCACAGAAACAATAAAAAAACTAAGTGAGTCAATTAACAAGTTTAGAAAAGTTGAAAGATATAAAATATACCCACACAAATTATACCAATATACTCATATAGTAACAAAAAAATCTAGCAGAAGAAATTTATTTAAAAAAAAAACAGATGATATAAAATATTCGGGAATCTACCTGCCGAGACAAACTTAGGGAATATTTGAACATGATTACAAAACATTTTCATACAAATAAAGACAGAGCTAAACAACTGGAGAAATATTAATTGCTCATAATAGGCTAAGCCAATATAATAAAGATGACAAATCTACCTCACTTCATTTACTTATTCAATGCCATACCAATCAAACCAGCAAAGAATTATTATTTTATAGAGCTAGAAAAATTAATGACAAAATTAATCTCTTCCAAAAGTTCAAAATTCATCTCTTTCTTTCTCAAAAAAGGTTAAGAATCTCAAGGGATTCAGGGAAAATAATGTGAAGGAAGGTGGCCCAGCAGCATCAGATTTCAGGCTATACTACATACAAAATGGTTATCATGAAAAAAATCTGGTACTAGCTAAGGAAAAGAGTAATGATTTAATGCAATACAAGAGGTACTAGGTATACAATACACAGTAGTAAATGACTCTAGTAATCTAGTGTCTGAAAAAAAATCAAAGCTCCAAATGGAAAGCAGTTTGGCAGAAAATAAGCATAGACCAACATTTCACTCTTATACCAAGGCCAAAATGAGCACATCATTTAGATCTAAAAAGCAATGTCATAAGTAAAAAAAGGAAAATTTTACCTCCAAGATCTATGGTTCAGAGAAAAAGTTTTTTGTCCAAATAAGAAATAGAGAAGATTTCAGGAAATAATATGGATAATTTTGATCACATGAAATTAAAAAAAGGTTTTGCACAGAAGACATATAACCAAAATTAGAAGGAAAACTGAGGGGAAATTTTATAGATACTTCTCAATAAAGGCCTCATTTCTCAAATATATCAGGAATGAAACAAATTTGTAAAAATAAAAGCTGTTTCCCCTATTGAGAAATTGGTAAAACACATGAAAAGGCAGTTTTCATAAGAAGAAATAAAAGCTATCAATAGTTACATGAAAAAAATGTTTTAACCTACTATTAATTAGAGAAATGCAAATTAGAGCAACTCTTAACTACCACATTCTGTTTATCAGATAGGCTAACATGACAGTAAAGGGAATATTCACTGTTAGAAAGAAAATGGAAAAAATGCACTTATGCATTGTTGTTAGATTTGTGAACTGGTCCAATCATTCTGGAGAACCATTTTTAACTATGAAAGAGTTATAAAACTGTGCATCCCTTTTGACTCAACAATATCAACACTAAATTTGTATCCCAAAAAGAACAAAGAAAGGGGAAGGGACCTATATGTACAAAAACAATTATAACAGCTCTTTTTGTGTTGGGAAAGAATTGGAAATTGAGGTGATATTCATCAAATTGAGAATGGATAAATAAATTGTGGTATATAATCATGATGAAATATTATTCTACTATAAGAAATGATGAACAAGATAGTTTCAGAAAGACCCAAAAAGTTTTACATGAACTGATGCAAAGTAAAGTGAGCAGAACTAGGAAAACCACTGCCCTAAAGAGCAATATTATCAAAATGATCAATCATGAAAAATTAGCTACTCTAATCAATCCAAAATTCAATATGATTTTCGAGAACCCATGATAAAAAATGATGTCTACCTTCAAAAATAGAATTGGTGACCAACAAGTGCAGATTAAAGAGTATTTTTTCTACTTTATTTTTCTTGCTTTTATTTATTTAACAGTATGACCAATATGAAAAAAGTTACAGTTTTACTTCATAATCAATGTCTTTTTTACATGGTGATATCATTAAATAATCAAAATCAATACTTCCCTTAGACATGATTTATCACTGTTATGGCATTCACATAATTTCCAGTACATATTGCTAATATGGATCTTATCACTCCTCTTAAATATTATTTCATCTGACAAATTTTTCATGAAATCAGTTGTTATCAATTCAATTCAAGAAATAATCACTGTTCTAGGCATCAATAGACTGCTTTAAATTAAGGGTTCTTAGACTTTTTTGTCTTTCTTTGGCAGTCAGGTGAAGTTTGTAACCCCTTCTTAGAAAAAATATATGTATTCTTAAATCAACAAAATAAAATAAAAAGGTTACAACAGACCCAATTGTTTTGAAATGAATTAGTCAAAATATTTTTTTTTTTTGCTTTTTGCTGAGGCAATTGGGGTTAAGTGACTTGCCCAGGGTCACACAGCTAGGAAGTGTCTGAGACCAGATTTGAACTCAGGTCCTCCTGACTTCAGGGCTGGTGCTCTAACCACTGCGCCACCTAGCTGCCCCAGTCAAAATATTTTTTAAAAAATTCAAGTACCCCAGGTTAAGAACCTTAGTTCAAAGGAAGAGACTTTACAACTTGCCTTTAAAACTTGCAGTATGGCATTTGCTGAATGACTTCATGTTTTGGAAGTCCTCCTTCTCCTCTAAAAGGCAAAAGAATTGAAGCAGATTATCTATAGAATCACTTCTAACCCTAGCATCCTACATTCTTTGAATCTAAATTGTTCTATATAGCATTTATACCAAGAAGGGCACATCTGATTTTTAACCTAAGATTGTCCAACTATGATGTATCTTCAATTCTGAGAGACCTAACATCTCTACCCAGAAATAATCTTTTCCCTTCCAATATAATCCTGTTGCAATATAACTTGCTTTAATAAGTGTGCAGATATAACCCTGTATGAGAACTTCTCATGATATAAATAGGGAATTTTCTCATTCTTTTGACTCATAGACCCTATCCATAAAGACTGAGCAAGAGGGCTCCTTTGTGGGAAGCTCCCACCCATCAGTCAGAAGTTGTCAACTCCCCACCTCTTGAAAGTGAACTCTTATGAATTGAAATGTCATTAATTGATAAAATTTAAATTCATTAAGGATAGAGATTCTCCACCCTTCTTTACTTTTCTTCTCTACTTTTTTATCCCCTTTTTTCTCCTTTTCTTCTTTCCTTTCCTTCCTTTCCCTTTTCTTTTTCCTTTCCTTTCCTTTCCTTTTTTCCTTTTGTTGTTTCCTTCCCTTTTTCCTTTCCTTCCCTTCCCTTTGCTTCTCTTTTTTCTTCCCTTCCCTTCTTCATTTCCCTTTCCTTTCTTTCTCTTCCCTTCCCTTCCATTTCCTTGTATTCCTATAGCCTAATACAGCCCCTGATACAAAATTGATACCTAAGAAATGCTTGTTGGTTGATGGCTACCTTCAAAATAAGATAAGAGAGCAGAAAATTTTAGGATTGTGTTGTATTATGGTTTGTTTTGTTTGCTTGTTTTATTTTAGGTGTTTCTATTATGTAGCTGCTTAACTCCCTTCTTCTTCCCCATCTTCCTCCAACTCTTCCCAGTGGTTCCAGTGATATCAGAGGAGGGAGATGGGAGAAGTCATTGACTCCTTAAGAGGGCATGATGTGGAAGAGTCCTGTCTATCTTGGATCTATAGATATAACATAAATCCTTTTCTACATAATGCCATATGCAACACCTATTCAGTAGGCAAAGGCAAATGGTGAAAAAATAGAAATCTGGACCTGGATTCAGAAAGATATTACAGTGCCTAGATCATAGGAGATATTATATAAATGTTTATTCCCTTCCTGTATTCCTTAACAACCTGGAAAAACACATGACTTAGTTTGAGCCCCTTATTTTATTGTTAAAATCAACTATGTTTAATAACAGCCTATAATTTAGGGTTAGAAATCTAGAAAACGGGAAGGGACCTGAGAGGCAAAATTCTCATTCTACCTCTGGTCAACCTGAGGCCCCAAAATTTGTCCAAGATTATACAAGAAGGAAAATAGCATAGCTGGAATTTGAACATAGTTCCTCTCATTCCTAATCTAGTACTCATTCTATCACGCCATGGGGTCATTCCCTTGATGAATCTTTTTGGCTTTGAAACATTGCCATTGCTCAGGTTTGCAGAGACTACTTCTGGTTTCCTAAATAGTTCCAATTTGAGAAATCAAAGTGAGTAACTTTGCTTGGACAGCAACATTGCTTTCCCAGTGTGGCAAAATCTATAAAGGAAGGAGTTATTTGGAGGACAGTGTGAGATTTTTTGAAAGCTTTTGCCACTGTTGTCCTTTCTATGTCTCTGTCCAAACTTGTGCAAAGGGGGAAAAGGGAAAGAAAAACATTCCTCAGAAATCTAATTTAGATTTTGTTTTTGTACAGAATGCATAAAATTAGGCCATGATTCAAGCTCAAACTGATTAGGTTCTGAGTGTATGTACCAAAATTTTCACAGCAATTTCAGTAAAATATGGACACAAATAATTGGCTGAGGAGCCAAAGAGTGTTTTTCCACATCCCGCCAAGTCCAGTCGGCAGATCTCCTGTTCATCACACCTAAAGCAATGACCATATTCTGATCATTAATCATTTTCAAAGAAAGCTATTGCTTGTTTCTTTCCCAGATGGGTGACCAACCTGTCTTCATCCACCTTTAGCCTCTCTTCCATATGGAAATAAGCCTGTTAATCATATTTTGCTCAGTTGTTTGTTCATTTCCCTGAAAAGTCTGAAGGTCTTGTCCACATGTATATAAAATGCTTTAATTCTCTTTAGTCTAGTTTCTGACCTCATCAAACAACTGAAACTAATCTTTTCTGTTACCAATGATCTCTTAATTACAAAATCTAAAGGGATTTTCTTAGTCTTCATCTTTCTTGACCCCTCTGTAGCTTTTGACATTATCAATGTTTTTTCCCTTGATACTCCCTTCTCACTAGTTTTTTGCAATATTGCTTTCTCCTGAACCTTTTTATCTACCTGATCACTCTTCATTTTCCATTAGCTTAATCTACCTTCAGATCATGTCCACTAATAGTGGCTGAATTCCAAGGTTCTGTCTTAGACCCTCTTTATTACTGTACTTGATGATCTCATTAGCTATCATGGATACTATCTCTATGTAAATGATTCTCAGATTCAATATGTACCCAGAGGTCCCTGACCCTTCTCCTTTTCACTTTGATATCAGGAGGTGGGTAAAATGCTTCATCAATGTCAACCACTATTTATTAAATTTTTTATTTTATGCAGTGATATAAATGTTTCAATCAACAATGATAGCATTTTTCATATAGTAGAAATCACTGGTTTTGATGTACTGATATACATACAAGGCCCTTTACTAAGCATTGTTAGGGATCCAAGATAAGTCATCCCTACCATGACCATCGCCATCATCACCATCATCCATTAAGCACCTTAAGATTTGCAAAATACTTTACATATGTAATTTCATTTTATCTTCACAAAAATTCTGTGATATTACTTAATCTTATCCTCATTTTACAGATAAGGAAACTGAAGAACAGAAGGCAAGTTACTTACTCAGGGCCTCACATCTAGTAATATCTGAGACAGGATGCAAATGTAGGTTTCAATTCCAAGTTCACTGTTCTAATCATTGTACCACCTCACTATTCCTGAGGGGCTTTCATGAAGAAAATATTAAGATATGTACATAGACAACCATACTACAGGCTAATCTGAAAGGCAATACAGCATAATTGCTTCAGAATTGTTTTTTGTGACAACTACTGTTATATGGTTTGCTCAACTTCTCCATGCTCTGTGTCTAGAGTTCTCAAAATGTGGTCCAAGGCCTTTTCAGGGAGTCATCAATGTCAGAACTAGAAGTCATCATCCTGTTTTAGTAGAGGGGCTTTTCTCATCTAGGATATCCCTATAACAAAGAAAAACTTGGAGGAAGTGAAATTTACACTTGAAAGTCAAGGAAAATTTCATTAGGTGGAGAGTACTTACTACACAAAAGAAATGGCATAAGCAATAATAAAGAAGAAAGATAGATGGAAAGTTTGGGAGTCTATTGAAGCTTTGAGGAATGGTGAACAGATTAATTTGATTGGAGAGAAGTGTTCCCTCTTAATAGGCTGTAGTAATATTATTGCATCTCCTAATAGCTGAATTTTCTATGTGTTTTCTCTTCTTACCCGAGCCTTCATTTTCTTTTTTCCCAATAATATCCTCTCTTTCTCCTCCTTATCCATGGTATATAGTATATAGTAGTGGCAATGATCTTAAGGAAAATAAACAATACTAGACCAGAATTCTGATTAGCTCTGTTGCTGATGATCTATGATGCTGAACAAGTCATTTAATTTCCCTGGGCCTTACTTTGTTGAGCTGTAAAATAGAGATTTGGACAAAAGGACCTTTAAAGTGCCTTCCAGCTTTTAAACCTATGATCCTTTCATCTATTTGTTCTTGTTTCCCTCTTCTCTTCCTCTAGAACAAAAGCTCCTCAAAGGCAGGGCAAAGACTATTTCATTTTTGTATTTGTCTCACCAGTTCTTTGGCATAGTGCCTCTGAGTCAAATACTTGTTGAATTGAGCCTCTTATTTTTGGCAATCACTATTTTATATACCCTATTATTTTGGTGCCAATTTCCCATCATATATATATATATATATATATATATATATATATATATATGATAATTGTTTCTTCCAAATCTACACTATTTATAATGAATAGTCTGATTTTCTTCTTCTCAGACTAGAAAAAGACTTAAGTAAGAGATTTTTAAAAAATCGTTATTCAATTCCTCTAGTTCTTGATATGGCATTGTATCAGGACTTGATGTTTCATTATTGATCTAGTTTCCCAGTCTCACAACTAAAAAACATTCTTTTTCTAGATTTACTTCACAAAACCATTAAGCTGATTCAAAAGAATTGGAAAATCCTAGGAATTTATTTTTTGCATAATTTTACTTGCAATTAATTCTTTCTCATAATAATGAAATAAAACTATACCTGGGATATTTATCTCTCTGTTCATTACCCAATTCATTAAGATATTGGTATTTAGAATTGATGACAGAGAAAGCAGAAGCAGCTTGAAATAAGATCTTTACTCCTTTGTATTTGTATGAAAATGTCTGCTTTAGAAAGTGTTATGGAAGCAGCAGGATAAAATATTGATCTTGGAATCATCAAAATATGAATTCAAATTGTGTCTTTGACACTCTTACTAGTTGTGTGATTTTAGGGAAGTTGCTTAAACTCTGTGTCTTAGGCAATTCTCTAGGACTTATCTTCTAGAGACATAGATAGCTTGCCATCTGAAGTGGTGGAAGGAGTCTCTATTCAGTAATAGGGTAGTATTTTGGCATTTAGGCCTAACTGACTCTGTAAGGTTGCTGTTTAAGAATTGTAGTCATATGATCAATTCTGATGGACATGGCTCTCTTCAACAATGAGATGATTCAAACCAATTCCAATTGTTCAGTGATGAAGAAAGCCATACACACCCAGAGAGAGGCCTGTGGGAACTGAGTGTGGACCACAACATAACATTCTCACTCTCTTTGTTTTTATTTCTTGCATTTTGTTTTCTTTTTCAGTATTTTTTCCTTCTTGATCTGATTTTTCTTGTGCAGCAAAATAACTGTATAACTCTATGTATACATATATTGAATTTAGCATATATTTTAACATATTTAACATGTATTGGATTACCTGCCATCTAGGGAAGGGGGTGGGAGGAAGGAGGGGATAATTTGGAACCGAAGATTTTGCAAGGGTCAATGTTGAAAAATTACCCATGCACATGTTTTGTAAATAAAAAGCCTTAATAAAAAATTATAATCATAGAAATAAAGAAGTTTAAGGGATTTGAGGGATCATTTTGTCCAAACTCTTTCCTAAAGAAATGAGAAAACTTAGATCCTATTTTCCCAAGGTCATTCTAGTTAGCAACAGAGCAAAAATTAGGACTGCCATCTCCCAATCTAATATCCTTTAGAAGGCACCAAATTATATCTAAAATTTGCAAAAAAAAAAAGACATGTAACAAGGCTTTTCCCCAACTGTATGAATCTTTGAAGTTGAAATGATAACTGCTAAAGACTAGTCCTCAGAGAGATTAATTGACATGAATATTGCAAAATTAGTCTACAAATTATATGGGTTCCCCAAACAGATTATGAGTATGTAGGTAGAAAGCCTTAATGACCTTATTCTGCATGGGACCTTGCATGTATTTCATGCTAATGATGTAAGAAAACTGAAAGAATTAGTCATATGCCCTGATTTAGATTACCTAAGTGCCAAAATGATAGTGTATATATATATATATATATATATATATATATATATGTATATGTATATATACATATGTATATGTGTGTATACATATATATTATATATATACTATATGTATGTATGTATGTTTGTATATACTTAAAAACTTTCTCTATATATTATCTTCTGAGGTAGTAGCATTAAAAACCTTGCTTTTTATTTGACATGATTGTTCTCTGAAGCTGGATGTATTGGACCATACAGGTCTCAAATTGGAAGCTCCAGAGCCCCTTAGTTTCCTTAACAGAATTGAGCTCACACTTACTATGTTTGGGGAACTCAAAATGCATTTGATTTAAGAGTTGAAGATATTTAGTTTTAAATAAGGGTGAAAATAAAGTGGGAGCTCCAATAGTAAAAAGAAAAACAGCAGACACATATAGCGCTTTTTAAGTTTACAAAGGGCTTTCTTTTGACAGTTGACAATGGGCTTCTAATAGTAGTCTTCAGATGATTTATTGCTGAAGTTATTGCAAAAAAAGCAGCATTGAACAGTGGAAATAATGCTGGAATTGGAATCAGACTACAAGGACTTTCATTCAAGTTTCACCTTGAGCCAAGTCACTTGATCTTAGTTTTCTTATCTTTTAAATAAGGAGGTTGAGTTAGGTGACCTCTCACATCTCTCACAGTTCTAAATGTATGATTCTTTGATCCCTCTTCAGGCAGAAATCACAACTTTTGCACATTTAAGTAACCATTTTTATTACTTTCTTAGGTTAAAATAATTCATCGTTTAGTGGTCAACTTTCCAGTGATGAATTGCCCCAAACAACAACGTTTATGATTATCCAACAAGAGTTAATCTATTTAAGAACTATCCTGAAAGCTCTTCCACCTGAGTAGTGCCTATTGCAGCTTAAATAGTTGCCCCGACATGATTTAGATGACCTTTATATTAGGATCTTCTTTATGTTAGGATGAGAAATTGGACTAAGATGTTAGTGAAGGAACATAAATATTATTATCACATTTTTATATAAGGAATCCTGAGAGAATGAGAACAGCAAGTGGGAATGGGAATTGAGTGAACCAAACTGACTTCATCTTTTGATTCAATTCTGGAGTTATGTCAGTTCCTTGTCTATTCAATGATGAACTTAATCCAGTTTCAGTTTTGTGAGAAAACTTTATTCAATTGTAAGAATGAGGGGAAAACCCTTTTGAATTGTGTGAACCTAGACTATGTGACTGGGAAGCTAGATCACTTCTCAAGAGTGATGTAAAACATTTGCTCTGCTGAGTGAAGTGATCAGAACTAGGAGAATACTTACACAGTTACAACATGATTATGTGATGATCAATTATAATAGACTTAGCTTTTCAAGATAATATAGTGATCCAAGACATTTCTAATAGACTGGGGATAGAAAAATGTCAACTGCATGCAGAGAGAGAATCATGGAGACTGAATGTAGTTCAATGCATACTATATTCACCTTTTTGTTATTATTGTTTGCTTTTTTCTCTCATGATTTTCACCTTTTGTTCTGATTTTTCTTTCATAACATGACTAATATGGAAATGTTTTAAAATTTTTTCTCACAATTATATATTTCAACCAATCTATATACCTTTTAAAAGCACGTCTTTTTCCAATTTCAATGAATTGCACCTATTTACTCTTGCTCTACCAATTTGAAAAAGTCCCTAATTTTTCCTCCAATTAGAAATCATATTACCTAATTTATAATATTTGTCTAATTGTTTTAATGCATAAAAACCTGTTTCTTTCTGTATTCTGGATCTAGTACCAAAGTTGAGAGACTTGGGTCTGATTTATTAGGCAATTAGCATGCCTTGTTTAATAGATTGATAGTCTCAGAAGCTCAAAACTTTGTTTTCTCAGTCATTTTATCTTTCACCCACCAGAAAACTTGAAGTTCAGAGAAGTTCTATAATTTCTCTAAGTCTACATAGTTGCTAAGGGCTCCAGTCAGTCCTCAAATTCAGATCTTTGAACAAAACCATGGTACTTCTATACTACAAGTGAAGCACAGAAGGAAACAAATTGTATTGGGAGGAACTAGTAAAAAAAAAAAGAAAGAAATAGCAATCAATATAGGGTGCATTTTCTTTCAATCATATGAAGTCAAAAATGGTCTAGGATCTTTGGAAATATAGTTTGGAAAAAAGAGGGTTCTCAACAGAAGATGACACATTAAAGAGAGATTCCCTGAATATAATCAAAGGTCAATTTTTATACATATTGTAGTAATCTGGGAGAAATGGAAGATTTTTGTATTGCAGTCAGCAAAAATTCTCAGTGACAGTGTGAGAGTCTTGTTCCCATGATGTTCATTATGAAAATATCAATCTATTGCCTCATTTTTAAAAATATTGCTATGAATATTCCCATCATCCTTTTATTACTCAAGATTTATTGATTTATATTTCAGAACATGTTACTTTATTAGTTATGCAGGCGAGTTTTCAGAAGAGAAAGAGAACACAGGATAGACTTCATGTGAAATATTAAAAATGCTCCTGGTAAGAGTAAGAGTTATACTTGAGAATAATATGGTTGATTGCTATAACAAGCATTTTGCCTCAATCAATCTATAGAAAATTGGCACTTCTATTGTACCTAGAAATTTCAAATGAACTGGGATGGTATAAAATGCCAGATCCAATATAAAGCTATTTTGTTTTGGTAGAACCCAGTTCCAGGAGGCCAAATCACAGTGCCTTGTAGTCTTTGATCTCCCCATTCTCACACTGTCACATTAATGTATTAGAAAAATCCCCATTTCTTTAAAAAATTAAAAGGCTCAGTATCATTAGAATGCTCTCAACATGTGAACTATGTGAGAGGAAAAGCTTGTCTTGGAGCTTATTGAGAACACTTATTCTGTTGAATGAGATGACTCTTTGTCTATTTATTGAAACTGAAGTTCAAAAGTGAAAATTATTTTCTTTCGACACAGTGTTTGATTCTCTTAGAAGCTCAAGAAAGGTCCTGTGCTTTGGACATGTGCAGCTTCCACTACTTTTCCTTAGAAATGGTACAAAAAATCTTTATGTAGATAGTTTATTTTTTTTAATTCAATTTTATTTTATTTTAAATTCTTTCTACCTTCTTTTCTACTCCTGAGAAGAGAAAAAACAATATCAATTATACATATGAAATCATGCAAAACTGTTTCTGCATTAGTTCTGTGCCCAAAAAGATAAGAAAAAGAAAGAGAAAAATATATACTTCAATTTACAGTTGAATCCATTAATTCTCCCTCTGGAAGTGGGTATCATTTTTTTCATCATGAGTCCTTTCAAACTGTGGAAGATGATTGTATTGATCAAAGCTGTTAAGTTGAAGACAGATTCTAATGAGCAAATGATTCAATTCCAAAATTTATTCAGTTCCCATTAATTTTATAATTTTAACTTCTTGATCATATTTGGAGTTCCAAGCACATCTTCTCTTTGACTCTACTGTATACAATAATTAGGATACTAAGGATGCTTGTCTCCAGAAGACTTCAATTGATTTATATAATTTGCTACCAAGGAGCCAAATTCATGAATGCTCTTTTCACATTGTTAATGCCCATTCAGACATTATTTGGGCATGTCATGTCCTGCTTCTAGCACCACCACTGGGCATGCCATAGCGTTACTGAATATATAATTCATTTTCTGTACTATTCAGCCTAGTTTTGTATGAAACAAATTGAATTTTAAGTATTAAATAAGAAAGTATTAAATTCTCAAATATATGACAGAATATTAGCATGAGATGATAGAAATACTATCGAATGATGACATCAGACCACTTTTTTCTATCAGAACTTTATTTTGGTTATCATAAATGAGTAAAGTAAGATTAGGTGATCACTAAGGCATTTTACAACTTCAAGATCCTTTGCCTTATGTCCAAGGTCTCTTCTTAAAAAAGTCATTATACTGAGATGTCAATGGAGATATCAGTTTTCTATTTGTATTATATTATCATAGACTTTTAGGACTTAGGGATGAAAGATACTTTAGGCATTCTCTTGTCCAAATGCCCTTACTTTACAAATGAGGAAAATAAGATTCAGATAAATAAAATATCAAAGGTTCTTTAATTTGCTTTACTCCAGAGCAAATGTCTACTTTAGAGAGATGGGGGAAAAATGGTCTTATCCAAAGAGGAAGCATAGAATAGACACTCAGTCTCTAAGGGCAGAAAGAACTTATAAATCATATAAAGGGTATTTCAGTGGCACAACCCAGGGCATTTAAGCAGGCAATTACAGAAGCAAATCAGTGAGAAGGAAGAAGTTTTTCACTGTCATTCTCAGTCACTGAGTACATTTCATTCCATTTCCTCTTCTGATTACAACCTATCTTTTGAAAATGTGTCTACTGGTTGTTAATACCCAATCTATTTGCATGCCTGCCTTCGAGTGTTCTCAAGGCCAAAAAAATTTAACAAAAAGAAAATAGGGAGAAATAGATATCTACTCTTGTATCTATAAATTAGGCAGGATAGAAAATAGCACTGAGTGATTCATTTTTCTAAGACTCTTTAAACTACCACAGGAAGGGGGAGTAACATAAAAATACATTTATCCCTTGAGCAGCATAAAATCACCACTCCATAATTAGAGTGTATTCAGTAAATTCTTCCATAATGCCAGCAAAATTAGATTTTTTTTCTTTAATCAGCATAGGGAATCAGAAGTCAATGGTCTGCTAGTCTGGCGAGTTGTGCCCATCTAGGACGTTATATAACCACCTGGAATCATGGCTACTTATGATTAGCAAACTTAATTTGAGTGTCACGAAATCAGAATTTCAGAGCTGGAAGAGCCCCTAGAATTCATTTAGCTTAGCACTTTCTTCTAGGTAGTCCATCTAAAGTATATACTTAAATACATTTTGCATTTTGGTGGATACTGTCTTAAAAATGGTTCCTTCTAGTTAAGAAATACTTTTGCTGCCAGAAAAGTGACCATATTTATCAAAGATGGGACTGTACCTATTCCTAATCTGAATTCTTATCATGTCCACTGCAAAAGAATGACTAATCCCTAAAAAGTTGAACCTACTGCTTTGAGACTGGGGCACTCTGGCAAATGTTTTAACTTTTCTGAGTCTCACTTTCCTTAACTGCAAAATGATTGTTTTGGCCAAAAATATTGTTCTAAAGTCCTATTTAGTTCTAAATGATCTAATCTGATGACTTGAATTTCCCCAATTTCTTGCAGATGGTTTAATGTAGGAGAGATGAACAAATAAAGTAAGAGAGAGATAGGAAGAGAGGAAAAGGAGTTCAGCATCCTACTTTCACTTATGTCATTGAGGAGCTGTTTGACTAGGAAAATCACTGTCCTTTACTTGATAGCAATTTTCTTTTTTTGGAAAATAAAGGGGTTCAATAATTTTCTATGGGAGAGCTTGCCTCATGTTGATGAACAAATGGGAAGTACTCTTCAGGATTTATATATATATATATATATATATATATATATATATATAT
>JAJPUD010004758.1:91640-103496 GCA_023553655.1 Myrmecobius fasciatus | reverse complement strand
TATATATATATATATATATATATATATATATTGTGCATATATGTGTGTGTGTGTATCTTAACTTGTCAGTTAGATCCTAGATATTTCCTATTAGCTTATTTTGTACTCTCTTATAATACCCAAGAGTGTAATTATAGATCACATTTAAATATAGTGCTTCACAATTTATGAAACATTTGTTGCATATCCTTGGCATCCTTTATATTGCATTTGCTTTATGTCCTTTGTATTCTTGAAGCTTATTAATACACCATATTTAGATAAAGAGCTTTATAGTATGTGAGGCTTTTCTATACAATAGTGTGAAGTAAAATAATGTATTATCTCTATTTCAAAGATGAAAAAAACTAGAAAAGTAATATTTAATAAATGTTTAAAGGTATATGCAAAAGAGAAAAGGATTTTTTTCAGGCATCCTTTTACATTGTTATGCTTCAAATGTTTTCACTTTTCAAAATAGTTTATCCCCATTTTAGTTTAATTAAATTATCTGAATTGGACTCAGACATTAAAAAGGCCTCCCACTGCATTCAGGGTCATCTCCAATAATCCTGATTTTTATTTTGCCACTGGACCCACATTGCTCTGGGGGAGAGAGTTAGGATAGTAACTTTGAACAGCCTTCCCTCACTTTAAATCCAATTCACTTGTAAGTCAGGATATTACTTTACTGATGTTATTGGTCCTCCTGGAGAATGATAGGCTCAGAAGCTCAAAACTGTTTTCTCAGTCATTTTCTTTTACCCACCACAAAACTTAAAATCTATGAGTAATAGTCATTGGTGTCTCAGTGGGGATCCAACTGACCAGTTCCAGTTGGGCAATGTTAACCTCTCTTTCTTTCCCTCCTTTTCTTTCTTCCTCTCTCCCTTTTTCTCTCCCTTTCTTTCCTGCTTCCTTTTCTTTCTTTTTCCTTCCATCCATCCTTCATTCCTTTTTTTTCCTTTTTTTACTTCCCTCACTTTCTTTGTTCTCTCCTTTCTCTCCCTCTTTCCTCATGAATAACCATGCCCTCACCAGTCCCAAGAGTAAATGCTCTGCCCATAGGAATATAAATTTTAATCATTGAAACTTTGAAAAATATCTGATTTCAGAAAAGCATAGAAAGATTTTACATGAACTAATATAAAACAAACTGAGCAGAACCAGATGAATATTGTACACAATAATAGGAATATTATTGTATAATGACCAACTATGAATGATTTAGCTATTCTCAGTAATTCAAAAATCAAAAGTAAGTCCAAAGGGTTAATGGTGAAAAATGCCATCTACTTCCAGAGAAAGAACTAAGGGAGTCTGTATGCAGATCAAAGTATTCTTGGTTTTTTTAACTGGGGTTTTTGTTTGCTTGTTTCTAGTTTTGGTTCTTGGTCAGTGTTTTCTTTATCAACAGGACTAATATACATATGATTTTCCATGCATAATCTATTTCAAATTGCTTACCTTCTCAATGAGGGGAGAGGAAAGATGGGGAAAGAAAGTAGAGAATTTGGAACTCAAAATTTAAAAAAAAAATGAATGTTAGAAATTTTTATATGTGATTAGAAAAAATGTTAGAATGTTTAAATTCATAATCCTCCCTTATTACTAACAAACTTTTTAGAACTAAGCTTCTTACCAAATCAGAGAAGTCTGTTGTACCACCATTTAGTGCATCCCTGCCTCAAACTGTAAGGAATTTCTCCCCAGATAACTATATTTTACTTTTTACATGTTTTTAGGCTTCTTTAGTGAAGGAATTCTCCCTTGGACCAAGTTGTTGCTTAATAAATGCTTACTGAGTAGATGTAATTCAATTTCAATTTGTGCTCTTCTGGGCCCTCTCTAGCAATTCATAAATATGGTCATGTTTTCCTTCCCTTATTTGGGAGTCAGCAACCAGCCTACAATCCTCTAACCAGATTTAATATGCAACTGCCCTCCAGCGCCATGTGGAAGAGCTGACCTGAAGACAGTGCCATCTCACTCAACTCCACCAGAATAGCAAGGGTCCCAAGATGCCACCCTTTGTTTTGACAGTCTCTCAACCTTTAAATAATAACTTAGCAGTAAAGTCATCTTGACTCAAATGTTTGATACTAAAATGAAAAGAATATGAATTGTGTTTAGAAGTTAAATGTGATTCTTTTTTTTTGCTTTTTAAGATGATAGTCATACCCTGAATTAAAAAAAAATAACTATACCAGCTTTTCTCCCTCCTATCTTTGTTGAATACACCCTACAGTGTACCTCACATATCATCAATGTACATTAAAAGTTAACAGCTGAACCTTTTATAGACAGAATTGTTTTTCTCAAGACCCATCCTGATGAAGGGTAGGATTTATTGATCCTTTCAGAATATAGGACCCATGTGGTTCCAATCTGTGAAATGTTCTAGGGACATTCTTTCAAAATTCAGGAATCTCTCAAAATAGTAATGAAGCACAGTCTAAGTCCCCACTATCTGTGTAAATTTGACCAATTACCAGATGTTCAGTATGTGGCAATTAGAAACTTTTTGAAAGTACTCACCTAGAGATGACTGTGCAATTTGGAGATTTAGCAACTTATTGAAAAAGTTACACACCCAAAGGACTTCTTTATTCATTGATCCACAGTCATTTTTTTTCAGCAGAGCCAAACTCAGAGTCATTTAAGACAAACGGGATATTGACTTCTTTCAAGTCTTTGTTTTCTTTTGGAAGGAATGGTATGCTTTCCTTCCCCAGTTAGTAAGTCCCTTTTGAAGAGATGGCCTAAGTCTACATATCCTTGTCCTGCTCTACTTTTTGTTGTTCCCTTCCCCTTTACTCTTTCCTATTATTTTTGTGACTAAAGTGTTCCTTACCTCTCCCCTCCCTTTTCTTTTCTTTAAAAAAAGGAGTTTTTTGATGAAATTAAAACCATCTCTAGTCATATGAAAAGTTGCTCCAAATCACTATTGATCAGAGAAATGCAAATTAAGACAACTCTGAGGTACCACTACACACCTGTCAAATTGGCTAAAATGACAGGAAAAGATAACGATGAATGTTGGAGGGGATGTGGGAAAACTGGGACACTAATACATTGTTGGTGGAACTGTGAACGGATCCAACTATTCTGGAGAGCAATTTGGAGCTATGCTCAAAAAGTTGTCAAACTGTGCATACCCTTTGACCCAGCAGTGTTTCTACTGGGCCTATATCCCAAAGAGATCTTAGAGGAGGGAAAGGGCCCCACATGTGCAAGAATGTTTGTGGCAGCCCTTTTTGTAGTGGCTAGAAACTGGAAACTGAAGGGATGCCCATCAATTGGAGAGTGGCTGAATAAATTATGGTATATGAATGTTATGGAATATTATTGTTCTGTAAGAAACGACCAGCAGGATGATTTCAGAGAGCCCTGGAGGGACTTGCATGAACTGATGCTGAGTGAAACGAGCAGAACCAGGAGATCATCATACACACCAACAACAGTATTACATGATGATCAATTCTAATGGACATGGCTCTCTGCAACAAAGAATTGTCTCAAAGCAGTTCCAATTGTTCACTGAAGAAAACCATATACACCCAGAGAGAGGGAAATGAAATATGGACCACAATGTAACAGTTTCATGATCTCTATTGACATTTGCTTGCATTGTGTTGCCTTTCTCTGATTCTTTTTTTTCTTGTAGATAGGATTTTTCTTGCATAACTTCTCAAGCATTTCAACATTATTAACGTGTAGTGGACTTCCTGCCATCTAGGGGAGGGGAGGGGACTGGGGGTAAAATTTGTAATGGAAAGCTTTGTAAAGATCAATGTTGGGGAACTACCCATATATATGTTATACAAATAAAAAGATTTAATAAAAATGGAAACCAAAATAAAATAAAATAAAATAAAATAAAATAAAAAAGGAGTTTTTTTTAACTTTTTCATCACAGTCATTTCTAGATCTAACCATCTTCTCTTCTTCCCATCTCCACCTGAAACTGAGCTCTCCCTTTTAACAAAGTGAAAATGGAAAAAAAATGAAAGAAAATAAAATTGACAATCTTATTTGTACTACCTAACTAGTGGGGTCATGGTGAATAAAGTGTTGTATAAGTTCTAAAGTTTTTTTTATTAATAAGACTTGTTTTTGCCATTATCATCTTTATTATACCTGGTTGTTACATGACAAGTCTGGTGAGCAATTACAGCAAATATAAAGCTTGGGCTGCTTTCTTAAGTCTCTGATGATTGAATTTTTTTAAGCTCCAACCCTGCTCAAACTAAGTTCCTCCAGGGAATTGCTATTACTTCTTGTCTTGTAGCTCTTTCCACTATGAAAAAAGGTATCCCTGAAAATCTGAACTGAAAAAGAACAGGAAATAGAGTGATTCTTCAAAAAAAGTGATTCTTCATCAAAGAAACTCATGCAACTCAGTCAAAATTGCCATTTATAAAGTATCTACTCTTGTAGTGCACTGTGAGGCACAACTTTAAATCTTGTTTTTTAGTACATTTAAAAATAATTTAATGTAAAAAAATCATTTTTGAACACATATTCAAGGATACTACTTTTTTAATCTTTTTACTTTAAAAATATATGCACTGATAATTTTCAACATTCACTTTTACAAATCTTGTGTTCCAAAAATTTTTCCCTCCCTTTCCCCCTACCCAACTCCCCTAGACAGTAAGTAATCCAATATTTGTTAAACGTGCAATTCATCTATTCATATTTCTACAATTGTCCTGCTGCAGAAGAAAAATCATATCCAAAAGGGGAAAAAATGAGAAAAACAAAATGGAAGCAAACAACAAAAAAGTGAAAATACTAGGTTGTGATCCACACTCAGTTCCTACAGTCCTCTCTCTGGGTGTAGATAGTTCTCTTCATCACAAGGTCATTGGAACTGGCTTCAATCATCTCCCTGTTAAAAAAAAGAGCCATGTTCATCAGAATTTATTATCATATAATCTTGCTGTTACTGTGTACAATATTCTCCTGGTTCTACCAACTTCAGTTAATGTAAGTCTCAAAGATACTACTGTTAACATAAAAATAATGAAAAACAAAAATCTCAAGACATATATCACTTTGAGAGTTAAAAGTTTTCTGAATTTACAACCAAAAGATTTAGAAATTAACCTTTAATTCTTATAAACTCTGGGATTGTCATTTAATTTCTCTGTGATTCACCTTCTTTGTAGTATAGAACCTATGAGTGCTAATGTGATACCAAGATACTTTGTATGTTTAATATGTTGTTTTGGTTCATCAACTATTCAAAAACTTCACTCAAGCCCCCACCAATATATCTTTCAGAAAGACCATACAAAATATACAAGAATCTTAAGATTGAAAGCATTTGGGGGGAAAAAGTAAATAAATAATTAGAAATTGAATCAGGTAATGCCCTTCTATGAATGACTACCATCTAGTGTATGTCTATAATCTGATAATTACAATCTCTTTTGTTTCCTCTGTTATCTCTTAAAAAAAGGACACAGTTTAAATTTATGGTACAAATGATGAAAATTAAGGTCTAAAATTCTGCTGATCATATTAGAGAAAGTTCTAGGAATTAACACACTTTCTTTCCCTCCAGGCTCTGTAAACAGACCAGAAAGTCCTTAAGCATGAAGCTGTCATTGGGAAGTGCAGTATGGATTTGGAAGAGGAAAACCCTGGCCATGTGGAAAGAGGGTGGCAAGGATGAGAATGGAGCAATGTTAAGAGCCTTGGGTGTGAGCAGATGGCCTGTGTGAGCTGGGGCTTTTCCATCTGCTTGCACCTGAGGCCCTCATGCTGCCCCATTCTGGGCCATGCAACTGCTTTAGCTTTCTCCCAAGCACCTGAGGCTCACTGTCTCCCTTGTCACACTGCTTTTCTTCCTTCCTTTCAATCTATGACTTCTTGAGTCAATCCTGCATGTAAACAAAACACACCAGTCAATTCTTAGAACTTTACTTAATATGAGGAACACAATTCATAACTGGGCAGCTAAGGTTGCAATGAAAAGCATGAATTACTAGCAAAAGGAAGTTCCACTCATATTTCATTCCCCCTTGCCAAAAATGGGGTTAATCATTCTTCTGTTATCTATCCTAAATGGTTGTTGTGAGAAACACAAATATAAAATGCAAGATGTGTCTACAAATAAATAACATTAAATTATATATAAATATATAATAGGATCTATAATAAAATATAAAGTACTATAGAAATGTGACAGTGCCATTTTAATTTCTTAGTTTCAGTCAATCAACTAAAAGCATTTATTAAACATCTATTAAGTTAAAGGTTCTGGGAGTGTAAATACAAAGAACCAAATAATTATTGAAAAGGAGAACTTACATTCCAATGGGGAAAACAAGAAAAGTAGATGTTTTGTTTATAGCATATGCCGATAAATTTCATTTTATAAAATCACAGAACGTTAGGCCTAGAAAAGACCTCAAATTCAATAGGCATTTATTTATTTAATCCAGTCCCTAAAAATCTGAGAAACCAAGACAAGAAGTCTCTTCTTAAAGTCACACCACTGATAGAAGAACTATGATTTGAAAGCAGTGTTTACAACTTCATCTCCAATGCATATCACCACTACATATTTGTAGTGGCAAAGGTGGTATTGTTGAAGTGTTTGCTCTGACATTTCTGGTAGCAATTGCTTTTTAGTACTAAAGTAGGAAAAATGTCAAAGATTTATGAAAACTTTTTAAAATTCCTAGATTTCTGACTATCCCTAATACTTTCAAACTTATTAGAACAATTCAATATTAACTTAGTGTTTAATCTGTACATAACACATTGATAGAGACTAGTAGGAAAATCAAAGATAAATAAAACAATAGTTCTGATCCTTATGTATCTTTTAGTTTAGTATATATGTATATATTTAGATTAATAGTTGTAACATTCATAAAATATGCAGTAGGGACAGAATACCAATTGCAAGTTTATAATTATATAATAATGTACTTTAATATACTATGATAATAAACATATGGTTTTATGAGTTTGCAAGGCTAATTGTGAGCTCTTTTATTTAATTTGAGCTTCCTTGATAATTCTGAACTATTACAAAATGTCATTATATATCCATTTTGCAGATGAATGATTGAAAAAGCATTTATTAAATGTTTACTATATGCAAAGCACGGGGGATACAAATAGGAAACTTAAATAGTCCCTGTTCTCAAGGACTTCACATTTTAATTGAGGAAATAATATATATGGAGAAGTTCAGCTACAAGTCTGATGCAAAAGTCCCATGGTACTGAGGGAGCAGTAATGCAAATGGGAATACTTCTTTAATCTCATTTCCACTGATAAAAATCATATCCATTTGTAATGTTGAACCATTTGAAAGTACCAATAATTTTTCTGGAACTTCAGTAATTGACTGTAGCACTTTCAGGGATGCTGTTTCTCCACTTGGTTTGCCTCCCCCTATGAATGCTGGAAATGATGAGAATATTGAGGTTCAGCAAAGCTGAATAACTTGCCTAAGGTCACAGTGTCAGAAGCAAGATTTATATTTAGGTCTGTCTGATATCTATTATGTTTTTATTATAAATAACAGCCTCTGCTTCCTATCATCTATCAGCCTATGTAAGCTATGAGTCGGAGTTGGGGAATGTGGAGGGATTGCATGCCTCCATCTGGAGCATGGTCTGCATATAGTGAAAATGCAAAAAAAAAAAAAAAAAATAGAGATCTCATTCTTGCTTGGATCCATTAATGTTTAAAATTAGTCCTGCCGAGTCCCTGCTGAGTGTGTGTGGGATAAACTCATCCCACTTTTTCAAGGCAGCATGATCTACATCTCTGAATATTAATGTTGGAACACTTACTGCCCAAATGCTCCCAGCCTTAATAAGAAATTAAGCAGTCACCCACTGGGTCTAAGAGTGAATCATAGGATCATAAGATTTCAAGCTAGAAGAGACCTTGGAGATCACCAGTTCCTCCTTTCTCTCTGGCCTGCAGTGTCATATAAAAGAAGTGCTATCTAATTCATGCCTTATTGTTATTTTAATAAATATCTATTTTTCCTAATTAGTAAATTAGCATCCAAAATTGAAATTCATAAATAATACACAAATCAGTTTTTATTTGTGTTATAGTGTATTTTTTTTTTGGTGAGGCAGTAAATGTTAAGTAGCTGAGGCCAGATTTGATTCGGGTTCTTCTGACTTTAGGGTGGGTGCTCTATCCACTGTGCCATCTAACATATTTTTAAAGTATAATTTACTCATAACCAGAGTAGTATTTTTCAAGGATCCATTTCTGCACTACATAAGGTAAAGGATTAAAAATAGGTTTAAGAGCTGGGAGAAAGGGAGGCTGAAGTTGTCTGCATTATAGTCAGAAGACAACCTCAAAAATAGGTGAAAGGGAGGCTGTGACTGAGCCCCCAGATCAATATGAAGTGCTTTCTGCACTGAATTTGGAGAAGAGACTTCAGCTTTGTGAAAGCAGCAATCTGGCTCTTTGCCTGTTTTCTTTAAGAAGAGAAGGAGAGGAAAGAAGAAAAATATTTGCCCACAGACAAGTCTGGCAACAGACTAGAGAAACTTTTACCAATTCTAGGATAAGGAGCTCTGCCTTTTTAAAAAAAATACTAATATTGTCTCAATTTAGGATCTGGACTGAGCCTGAAACTGGAATTATGGAACACTGTCTGCCATCAAGCCATAGGAGGAAGCCTGTGGAATAGAGGGAGATCCTATTGTAGTAGAGGATTGGAAGGAGAGCAGTTCCCTGAACTGACCGACCCAGCTGAGATATCCAGCCCAGTTAGGAGCTAAACCTGCTCAGTTGTGGAGCAGCCCACTTCAGTAATGGAACCATTGGATTGTTACAAGTGACTCTTCTAGGGAGAGTCTTGGAGAAACAGAAAGGGCATAAATAAAGGTCCATAATTTCAGAACTGTTTCTCTGGTCATACATGTTCTTCACATGTGTGACCCATTATTATATTGCTTTAAGTTTGGGACCACCTCTATGGATGCTATGTCCATTAGTGGAAGATTGAACCTTAGAAGTATAGATGGAGTACTGTGTAATTGGCATTCTTGTTTTGCCTTTTATTATGTAAATATTTTTATTAAGTTAATAGAAGATTTGGATCAAATGACCAATAATATGGTAGGCTAGACATTTTCTCCAGATTCTACTAACTTGCAAAAAAGGAATTATGTAACAGAGGCAGAGTAATTACACTTTTCCCATTGGATCAGAAAACAAGAAGCCCAACAGTCTAATAAATTAATAGTGGAAAATATAATCCATAATGCATTTTCTCTACAACTTTCCTCCACCAATTTCTGGCAGGATGCAGAAACAAACCCATTGTTTAGCATTCACCCAAAGATTTTTTTTTTTTGCTGTAGTCTCTTCTAGTGTACCCATATCCATCCTTCCTCCATTATCCCATGACAACAACTAATGAGCCATGACTTTACTTAACCACAAGTAGAGATGCAAAAGGTATTGGGGTGGGTGGGGCTTTAAATGTATTTCTCTTCTGTTTGGGGGTGGCTTCTAGATTAGGAAGCCCCAAGGCTAGTGCATAGAACATTTACCTAGTCCATACCAAAATATGCAAAAAGCAAGAAATGTTGACAGCCTAGACAAAAAACTTAAGGAAAAGAGGAAACTGGGATGAGTCCAGGGACTACACCAATCTCAAAAGAAAAAAGAGCAGAATCCATCTGACCACAGTCCCCTCAACTCAGAAATTACTTGGAGTAGGGACCCAGGCTGACAAAAAAAGAAGAGATTTCTCAATATGGAAAGAAACAAACAGATTAGTTTAACATTTCATGTAAACCTTCAATCAAAGTGAAAAGGAACAGAAAATAAGTGCCATGAGAAAAAAAAGACTAAAATCACAAAAGATTTCAAGAGGAAAAAATTAGCTTATAAACCTAAAGTATCAAGTGGATGAATCAGTATGTTAAAATTATGTTAAGATTAAGAAAACTTTGTTTCATAAGGAAGATGAATATTAAGACATCTAAGGAATTTAAAACCTCTCTACATAAACAGTGTAAAACAAAGGGAATTGAACCAATATCTATCAAAATAGCATAGAAACACAGGAAAATGTTCCAAAATGGTCCAAGAGAGAAATGAGAAGTAGTTAAGAGAGAACAAATAGCAGAATCTGTGGGCTGCCCACCAGAAATTGGCAGAATAAAAAAAATCTTGATTTCAAAGTTGTTTTTCTCTCCTAAAAAGCATTTACATCAGTAGTTCTCTAAGGGTTCACTAAATGTGCCACAAACTATTTAGAACTTATAGTCATATGCATATACTCAATTCTCCCCCAGCTATATGGAATTTGCTCTTGTAATCATATGCCAGGATCTCCCAACTCTCTGCATAATACTGTTTCATATGCAAAAAGTTAGTAAATGAACTGAAGAAGGGACTCATCTAAAATGTGAAAGCCATGATCATCCTTTGCCTTAGGTTCTGGGGAGTCCTAGATAAAGCCCTGACTTTTCTGCAACACAAACCATTCCTTCCAGCCTTTCTCCACACCTAAGCAAACTAAAGGGAGAATTTCCAGATTATTTTAAACAATTTCAGTAGTAGCCATTGTCTTATTACAAATTAGTAAAACCAGGCTTACTCTAGGAACTTGTTTGGAAAGGGGTTAATAGACTCTAGAATACAAGGAAGAAAACCTTTAGGGATTACATAGTAAAACGTCCACCTTCTCAGATATACAGAGACACTCGTTCACAACAGCTGCCCCCATTGCATTGGCAGCCTTGGACACCAACCCTGAAAGCCAGGTCCTTCCTTTAGGATTAGTGCAGTACTTTCTGGGATGCATCACAAATATTCTTACTGAATGCCAAGGTCAGAGAAAGGATTCTAATGATTTCCTCCCATCAGAAGGGATCTTGGCTGTTCTATTGGCCCCATGGGGTGGACCCAGAGAAGTGCACAAGAGGAGAAGACTTCACCTTCTCCTGGTGTGTCTACATCCAACTGTGATTTGGCACAGAAAAGGTACCTGTGATGCATTAATGCAAGATGAAAGCCAATGTGCCCCAGAGGTAGCTTCCTGAGGTCTCTTTCTGGCGGGAGGGAGAATCCTGCCAGGTTCTCACTTGGCTTTGATCCAGTTACATGCTTTTCTCTTTGCTTCAATGGTCAGAATTCTGACTGTGGTTTATTAACTTTCACTGCTATGAAGGAAGCACTAATTACAGTTGTTGTTTGCTTCCTTATCCTTGTGTTTCTTGTGAACTTTAGGCCATCTTTTAGACTCAAGAGAAATCTGATTATCAGGATACAGTCTGATTTCTTAGCAAAAGCTTCCTTAACAGCCCTGGGATCAGAGGAGGGAGCATACAAGGGCTCTATATTTACAGACTGTTTACAGTTCTGCATCTTTGAAATCTCTCTGCATTGATTTCCTCTCACTGTCACCTGTGCCCTTACTGACAAGTCAATTTCAAGCAGAAAATCTTTATTTCTCTAGTGCTTAATATGTTTCCCATTGTGGATTAACAATGCTCAGTTCCCTAGTGAAGCTTTAATTTTAAATTCACCTTTTGACATCTGCTTAAAGAATTCTGAATTATCTGCTATTCAGTATTTCTAATTACATTTTTAGGGGCACAAGGAGAGCAAAGAAATTGAACTCTTTATCAAGATACCAGATCTTAAAGAAGACTCAGAAACATAAGACAATTTGATAATAGTGTGGCCAATCAATCAACATTTATTAAGTACCTATTGTGTTTCAGGCCCTACAGTTGAAGACTAGAGTTATAGCCAATCAATCAATAAGTACTTATCAAGTATCTACTTTGTGCCAAACACTGAGCTGAGCACTGGAAATGCAAGTACAAAGCATGAAATAATGCTTATCATAATGACCTT
>JAJPUD010004758.1:79428-91630 GCA_023553655.1 Myrmecobius fasciatus | reverse complement strand
AGGTCAACATAGCCCAAAAATGTAGGAGGTCATTTGGGGGCTCAAGTTGAACCCCTCAAAATTTGGGGCTCCAAACTGCTGTCACAAAGTGCCTCAAAAAGAATTTGCAGTCTTGGACCCATCTTCAAACCAAGGGGCAAAGTTTATTATAATTGTACTGCCAATTAAAGCAAGGTAGACTACAAAAGAAGTTAGCAAAGAATCAGGAGCAAGAAAGTAAAATTACAGAGAAAAATGAGAAGGACCAGGTGCTTCATGTCGCTGATATGCTAATTTTATATCTTAGAGGTAGAGTTGAGGAATGCTCTGGTTCTGATTTTGTAGTCAGATACAATACCCAGAGTTCTCTGGGTAGAGCTCATGGGAAGCAGGGACCTTCTGGAGGTGTGTGTTTTAGGCCTGAAGTGTCACTATGTCAAGCAGTAGACACTCAATTTTGTTCTGCACCTGCATTAACTTTAATTATCTCATTATTGTTGCTCATTAGTTTCAGAAATGCTGTTATCACTGACCAATAGACTCATCTGACAGCTAGCAATATTTGTGGCCTTAGCGTCCTGGCCATATAGAATAAACTGGGGCAGAATAGCCTAGGGGAAGAAATATATCATTTCAAGCTACATCACACCAAAGGCCAGGTGGATTTAGGGTTATTACATCCTTCCTAAGGTCTGCATCACATCATTAGAATTCAGTTCAGATCTTCTTGACCCTCAGGCCAGTTCTTTATTGATTATAACCGCTTAAGTAAGGAGGAAATTGAAATAATGAATAAAATAAAATGAAATGACTTGTCTGAGGCTATGCAGTTAAAAAGTGTTAGAACTAAGATATACATCTGAATCTCTGACTCTAAGGTCATAGCTATTTCTACTCTTAAACAAGTTATTTCACCCCTTTGAAGCCTGAATTTACATATATTCTGAAATTTTAAATTTCTATGACTATAATGTCTATGAAATATATGGTTTAAAAATATCTCCTTTTAATATCTTATAGGGCTATCACAATTCTGTCTAGAATAACCAAGGTAGATCATTTTAATAGCATAACTTGTTAAAATCCTGAAAGAGTTCAGCTGCTTATTAGGCACCTTAGAAAAATTCCCATTGTTACTAAGTTCAGCAATGATAATATTATCTCTAGGAGATTTTAAAGTTTATAAGACACCTTCTTAACCCTGTGAGTAAGGAAGTAAAAAGTTTTATGATTCTCATTTTATGGATGAGGAAATTAAGTCATGGAGATACTATGTATCTCTCATGGTCACATAATGGTCAGATCTGACCCCAAGATTCTAAATGCCAAGTCCAACACTCATTTTGCCATAATCATCTTGGTGTTGTAGATAAGGCCCTAGATGTTTTGTCCAATAATTTAGGTTCAAGGCCCTGATAGTGCCACTTACTAGCTGTGTGATCAGATCCAAATACCTCTCCATATATCAATTCCCTCATTTGTAAATAAGGATAGTACCAGAATGACCTGTCTCCTAAGATTTGTCAGGAAAGCATTTTGTAAAATGTAAAGTACTATATAACTACAAGTGATTCTTGTTGTAGTTCTCTCGGATTATGATGTTATTCTTCTGTCCAGGATTTGTCATCAGGAAGAGACTTGAACAATTGGAAGCTGTAAGAACCTATACTATGGACTGAGAAGCACATTTTTGATGGTTGAAATAAACATACCCTCAGCAGGCAAGGGATCCTAAATCAAGGCTATCACTTAGTCTGATTATGGCAGACAAAAAAAAGCAGTAGGGAAGAATAAATAGAAAACATTTCAAGGAAATCAGTGATGAGCCTTTTTTTAAGGTCAAGGAACATAGGGAAATGAGAAGAGTGTCTTTGAAATGCTGGGATATGGGGCCCCGTGCTGTTCAGCAGATTGATTACTAACAGCATTAAGGATGTACAATGCTTGCTGAGCTTCTTCTGGGACATTAGAAAGCACTTTGTATTTATATTCCAAGCAATTTTTTTCCATTATTGTCACTGGTAGATGAGTCAGTGAGCATGAAGGCTTTATGATGCAAAGGGTAATTTTTTTAATTATCCCAACAGCAAAACACACACACACACACACACACACACACACACACACACACAAACACACCCCTAGTTTACAGTATATCATGAAATAATGTAATGCTTTGTATTGACATAGTTCATTACACCTCTCTCATATCTTCTTGTCCTGCTCACTTCTTGTCTTCCCTCAAATCTTCCACTGAAGGTAAAATCACTGTGCTTTTAGACCTTCTTCTGGTGATCTTAGCATTCTATCACTCAGGTCAAGCTGCCTCATATATGGATCCCCAGAAAGTTATTAAAGACTTGAAGCAGTTTGTGGATCAATACTCATTCAAAATTATCTTTCAAGAGCCCCCACCAGCATGACCTTTACAAAGATATAACCAAAGGAAACATTAATTCAAAGCAAAAGATATTTAATCAAGTAGGGTAGCAACTAAATGTCAAGACATGATCTCCACATATCCACAGGGTATCCTCTCCCACATGTTACCATACTACCAAGTGAATACATGTAGAGAAAATACATACAACCATAGACTTGTTTGGAGGAAATTTTTATGTCTAAATGTGTTTACTCTGACCTCACAGCCTTATGGCTCCATATTCTGTATTTCACCCCTCTCCTAGGATTCTCCAACACCTTTAGGAATATAGATGATGGCATATATCTCCAGCATAGACTCAAGTCCTCACCAATTGTGCTCCCTAATTTTAGGGGCCTAAGTACACAACTTTATTAAATACTTAACAGGTTATCTCTTACAAAGGAATATTTATTTTGATTAGAATATGGACAAAAATACAAATATCTATAATACCTGTGTGGCATAATCCCCTAAACATCTCAGTCCCTAGGAGGAGAAAAGTATTAGGTTCACTGTATAACACAGTTTCCAAAAAACATTAATTAGTCTGTTTCCCTTAATACTGTTTTAGAGACTATATCCAATGGTATTGAAAAGTATCTTTCTATGACTGAGACAACATTCTTCTCAAATCTCCCTTTTAATTCTAAAGAATTAGGTAAAGTTGGTATATTGGAGGGAGGAAATCATTCTTGCTTTAGGTCCTTTGTTCTCTAACTTCCTACCTTTATTTGCATTCCTACCAAAAATAAGATTCTTGATCTTTCTTTAGCATTCTTGCCATGAACAGACATACCAATACAGGTGTAATACTCTGGCTGCCTCTTCCATTCTCATTTAATGGGCCAGCCTAACTTTTCCTGAACATTCTGTCATTTCTCTGATAACTTCCTTATTATTCTTATATCCATCTGCAGAGTTCAGTTTATTTCATAGTAGTCAGGTATAATGAGAAGAGTGTAAGAATATTGTAAAGGATCAAAAATCTAGGGCTAAGTAGAGTTCTCATGAGATTGGAGAACTCTTGAGAGAGAGAAAAAAAAAGCCTGCATTGATGCTTCTTTTCCTTATCCTAGGAATTAGGAGAAGGTTCTTCGGTCCATAGGTGAGATCATCCAAACCCTAGTAGCAAATGAATGACAGAGCAAATAGGAAAGACTTAGGGAACATTTCCCGACTTACAAGCCAGGAACTTTTGGCCATGCCTTTCTGACTGCCCACAATAGAGTAAATATATCATCTGGAAACATTTAAGAGGACGATATATGTATACAGTGTAGGAGAACTGGACCATGTTGCCAGTCAATCACACACCTGTGTTGAAAGAACAATACAATTCTGAGTAAATAAATGGAAAGTTTTTTTTTCTCTAAAAAATAAATAGTTCCTACATCTTTCCAAAAGAAGAATGTATATATGTGTGTGTAGAGAATAGTTAATAATTTGTTTTCTCAAAGTATAAATACAACTTTACATTTAATAACAGAGCCTTAATTTTCTGAATGCCTCCATACTTTAAAATGGCCTATGATTTCATCTGTGTGACCATTCTTTCCCCTACAAAACAGAACTCTTCCATGTGTGAAAAGACATTACTTTAAGGTCTACTGTGGCCAAAACAACTTTCCATTATGTAGTGGACAGTCTAGTAGATGAGCCTAGATAAACTTAGGTAGGTTGGTCTCAGAAGACAGACTCATCATCTGTCCTTCTTACTGTGTCTGTATTTCAGTCCTTTTCAACTTGGCAGAACTTGTGTCCTACTGGCATAGCAACCTTCCTAAACCTAGAGGTCATGTCATAAAAATACAGAGCAAGAGATAATCTTAGCATTGATGTTTAATGAACAACTCTCACAGTTCCTTAGAAGTGTACAAATCTCTCCTTTTGCCTGATCTCTATACTGTACCTAAAAGAGGAGGAAGATGTATATGTTTGCTGCTAGTCAATATATAGACATTGGAGGCCCTAGATGTGGTTGTGTAGGTGGGAAGGATGTGTATGGAAGAAACAAACAGGAAATCAATACTTGCCCCTTTGGCTGACAGATGTAACAAACCAGTCAGGAGGGAATGAGGAAACTGACATTACCTAAGACAAATAAAATCTTTTCAATGGTTGCTTCCAACCTAGAGATGCATGTCAATGCAGAAGTTTCCTATATTGGAGGCAAGGGAGTAGGAAGAGAGAGGAATTGATCCCTTAAAGGAGAAAGTTGTCATTCACATTTACCTAAAAATGGAAGCTCTAGATTTGGAGTGCAGAAGTCTGGGCTTGTAACTCAGTTATATCATAAGATTTCAGACTCATTTTCTTCATCTGTCACATTCATCACTTACCTTCTTACAATGTTGCTAGGAAATCACTTTATAAACTACAAAGTTTCTTATGTAAAGTCAAATAAGAGAAGACTGAAAAACTGAGTTTTTACTTTTTTAGTAATAAGCTTATTATAATCAGCTCAGTTCAACACACATTTTCTGTGATTTTCTCATGGACAGGACTAGGATAAGAGTGGGGGGGATATACAAACTATAAGATACTGTCATGAAATTATCAAATTTGGAAGAGAAAAGGCAGCACCTCGTTCTAAGAAAAGAAAAAAAGGAAGAAGAGGAAAAACAATCCATTTATTCTAACATAGACACATTTGCACACTTGAAACAAGTGAATTATTAGAGGCAGTTCATTAAGGTTTGGGAGGAAACTCTGTGTATGTGTGTCTGTGTGTGTGTGTGAGAGAGAGAGAGAGAGAGAGAGAGAGAGAGAGAGAGAGAGAGAGAGAGAGAGAGAGAGAGAGAGAGAGAGAAATACAAAGCAGGAAATTTGTGCCAAATGAGCAGTAGAGGTAAATGCTTTAGAAGTATGGAAGGAAGAAACTTCACTATGGGCTGGCTGAGCCTCTTAAGTTTTCAGAAATTAAGTAGATCCTCCAAGGAGAGGCGGGATTTACATGAACAGAGGATACAATTCAATATGATTTTTAATTAGCTATAATCTTGTATAAAACATAGAACATAACACATGATATTTTTTATTGACTTTACAAAGTGAGCGATCTGGAACCAGTCAAAAAGCAAAAGACAAAGCAGCTTAACCGTACAAAGCAGATGAGAAAGAAACAAACCTAGAGCCAGCCCTCAAGACAAAGCCATGACTTGGGCAATTTCAGGGAGACAATTCACACAGCACTTTCTATGGAAGATTTTCAATAATCATTCACTCAACAAGCATTTATTAAGCACATAACAGTTGTCAAGTACTCTCATAGGTACTAGAGAAATGAGTACAAAGAATGAAACAATCCCTTGAAATGAAAACAACTTGCAAGAAGTTGGTACTCTATTGAAATCAGAAAAGATTCTGGATTCAATCTGTTTATATATATATATATATATATATATATATATATACATATATACATATATATGTACATATATATATATGTGTGTGTGTATAAATATATACAAAAGTCTACTGTGCAATATTGAAGTTTCAGTATGTTTCCAATAAAGCATGTATGTGTGTGTGTGTGTAAGTTTAGAAAAAGAGAGACAAAAGGAGAATGACAAGAGGAAAAAGAAGAGAAAGGTAGACAAAAGGAGGAGGAGAGGAGAGATAGGAAGTGAAAGAGATGTTTTTTTTTTTCCCCAGAGAATGTACTTAACTATACATAGACTCTTGTTTTAGGTTCTATGTGAGATTGTTAATAAGGGAAGGTTTTATGATTTTTTTTTTCAGAAAAAAGCAACACTAACAATCAGATCTGCCACCATTGCAAACTATCAATGACTTATTAGATAAGCATTAGGGAATTGCATGGAGCTCAGAGACTTGTTCAGAGTCAAATAGCTAATAAACAGTACTCGAATCTAGGGCTTCATGATCCTAAAGCCAGCATTACTCTATCCACTATGCCAGATCTAATTTATATTGGATAAGTTGCAATGACAAATAAGACATAATCTCTTTTCTCCAAGTGCTTGAAGTGTAAAGATCTAGTTGTGTTGAACAGCTACCACAATCATCTAAAAGATATTAATTAATTTCATTCTGCTTGGTCCCCAGAGGATAAAATGGAAACTAAAGGCTATAAGTTTCAGAAAGATTTGAGAGCTCAGGGTAAGGGAAAACTTAATCCCAATTACAATGGGCTACTTTGGAAGTAGTGAATTCTACCTCCAGATCTGAATCTTAATATATTTAAACAAAGACTCGTTGAACCCCTCATTAGAGATAGAGTCTCGGGGGTTCACAGAGGTGTTCCATGCCTTTGAATGCCCAGACTCTCTTATTCTATGTTTGCCATTCACAGACTTGACTACAGCATCCCTAAGACTCAACACAGAGTTCCCTTGCAGGAAAGCTACATTGAGGGGCAAAAAAGAGGAATGGTAGTTTAGCAGGAGGGTAATGATGAAGGAAACACAAAATTACTCCCTATTTTGAAATGTAAACTGCTTAACAGGGTAAGCAGATCTAAGTTTTGATTTAGACTCTAAGAAAGAATAGATGAAATGAGGTAAGGCATGGCAAATTGTGGATTTGATTCTTTTCTTCTTAAAACTATTAGGGTAAACTACAGATTAAAACATCTAACTTTATTATTGTTACTAAATGCTTCAAGTTTATCTTGTGCTTTAAGGTATATAAAGTTTTTTGCTTATATACAATCATCTCACTTGATTAAATATATATGAGATATAAATCTTTTTTTCCCCAAGAGTATGGTCTAAGAAGGACAAAACAGTTAGGTTGTATCTGTGCCTTTATTCCTTCTAAATTGGCGAACATGTATACATGGTAACACATTTAGAACTGAGCTCAAGGTGGGCATAGGCAAAATCACAGAGAGGTGAGTGTAATGACATAGTCGTCTTACCAGGTCATCTCTGGGTGCGTTGTTTTTCAGGACTGGAAGTTGACGTGAATCACTCTGAATGGCTTACCTAAGTACAGCAGGGAAAGTTCTTGATTCAGTGTGCCTATAATACATATGCCTTGCTTAAGGAATGCTCAGTTTTATCTGATTTCCAAATCAGTTAAGCTTCTTCTGGATAGTAAGTAAGCTTGAGAAAATCAAGGCAATTATTAAATTCAATAACCATTCAATTTTCACAGAGAAAACCTCCTCATAGAGAGGTGATGGACTCTAGTATAAATTGGGACATTTGGTTTTGATTTGGTTTTGGATATGGCCAATATTGGAATTAATGTTGTTTGAACATACATGTTTGTAATAGGGGTTTTGTTTTCTTGCCTTCTTTTGGAGTAAGGATAAAAGGGGGAAAAGACAGATTTTGATTTAAAAAATAATTAAAATTATATAAACTCTTCAAGGAGGGTGGGGTTTATAGTAGATATAGCTTCCAGTGAAGTCTAAGGCAAGCAGTTTTGTTTCTTGTTTTATGTTTCAATGGAACGATAATTTGTTCTATGTTGGTATTCCTTCTATCACAGCAGATCATAGATTATCTAAATTTGCTCATTCTCTGGTCTATATCCTCCTATAAATCCCATAAAGTTAATGGTCTTTTTTTAGATCTTTTCGTATTATTCCATGGATATTCCATGAGGGCTGTCCATTTTTATTTAACATTTCTACTATTTGACCAGTTTACTTCTCTTTCTGGTGAGCTATGTCCTAGATGATACTTTTATGTTGTCTATTACCCATCAATTCAAAATCTTTGCCTTGTTAATTTAATTGCCTATTCATAACTTTTCCCTATCAGATAGAGTATGTTCAGGAACATAGAATGAAGATTCTAAAATATGGTATTTACTTACTAAAAGTTAGTATTATAAAATCACTTATGCTAAACAATATAATTGTAATTCCTGAGCCTGGTCCAAAAAACAGGTGAAAAAGAGTTTTGGGGATTATGGGTTAGGAGCATCTGTTTCACATACTGACTTTTGTTTAATTTTAACTTGATTGTTTTTCTTTGTTATTTTGTATTATGACAGCTGACTTTTTGAAAGGGGAGTATATATTTGAAAATGATCAGGAAATTAAACCAAAAGAAATCAATACAATTTTTATTATTAAAGCAAATGATTCTCTTTAGATATTTGTAAACAGCCAATTTTTCTTCTCTTTTTATCACATAATACTACACTAACAGCAAACTTGTCCTCTCTCACTTACTGCTAAGTGGAATTGACAGCAAACATAATACAGGAAATATAGATCAAATGTGCTACTTGAGTAAGAAATAAAAATAAATCACAAGAAGAGTAATTTCAATATGCAGATTATTTCAAAAGCATTCAGCCTGAGTTTATAACAGTTTGAACTTTAGCCCAAAGTTTGAAAATTGGTATGAAAGGAAATATGATAATATTAATCATAATATAATAAAATAAGATAGCCAGCAAAAGCCCAGGGCTCATTCTGTTGCCAATTAGCAATCAATAAATAGAAGAGGAGAACAAAGCTATTTGAGACCCACTATCAATCATTTAATGAAACAGATCTTTAAAAAAAAGTTCTTAAAATTAAACTGACAGTATTGAATTATTATTACATTCCCCAAAAAGAATATAAGTTCTTTAAAGAAAAGGAATATTATTGTATTTTTCTTTTGTTTCTCCAGTGCCTTGTTGTCTAATTACTGATCAAATCAAGACCTTTGCCTTATTAATTTCATAATATCTCACAATTTTTCCTCTCAGAATATTTTCAGGAACACAGAGTTAACACAGCTATATATTAAAAAATATTATTTTACTAAAAATCAGATTTATAAAACCATATACACTAAATATTAAGATTCTAATATCTGAGCCTAGTGCGAAGAATTTTTTGTTGAGTTGAACTGAATGGCCAATTTTTTTTCAATTTTTTATTTTATTTTATTTTATTTGCATAACATGTGTGTGGGTAATTCCTCAATATTAACCCTTACATAGCTTTCTGTTACAAATTTTTCCCCCCAACTCCCCACCCCTCCCCTAGATGGCTCGATAGCCACTACATTTTAATAATGTTAAAATACTTGACCAATTGAATATATGTATATATATTTCCAAACTTATCATTGTTGTGCAAGAAAAATCTTATCTACACAAAAGACATATGAAATGAAGGAAACACAATGTAAGCAAACATCAATCTAGAGTATGAGAATGTTATGTTGTGGTCCACATTTCATATCCCTCTCTCTGGGTGTATATGGGTTTCTTCAATGAACAATTGGAAGTGGTTTGAAACATTTCATTGTTGAAGGGAGCCATGTCCATCAGAATTGATCGTCATATACTATTGTTGTTGCCATATATAATGATCTCCTGGTTCTGCTCATTTCACTCAGCATCAGTTCATGCAAGTCTCTCCAGGCCTCTCTGAAATCGTCCTGCTTGTCATTTCTTACAGAACAATAATATTCCATAGTATTCATATGCCATAATTTATTCAGCCATTCTCCAATTGAAGGGCATCTATTCAGTTTCCAGTTTCTAGCCACTACAAAAAGGGCTGCCACAAACATTCTTGCACATGTGAGGCCCTTTCCTTCCTTTATGACCTCTTTCGGATACAAGCTCAACAGAAATGCTGCTGCGTCAAAGGGTATGCACAGTTTGATAACTTTTTGAGCATAGCTCCAAATTGCTCTCCAGAATGGCTGTATCCGTTCACAGCTCCACCAACAATGCATCAGTGTCCCAGCCCTCCCACATCCCCTCCAACAATCATCATTATCTTTTCCTGTCATTTTAGCCAATCTGACAGGTGTGTAGTGGTACCTCAGGGTTGTCTTGATTTGCATTTCTCTGATCAATAGCGATTTGGAGCACCTTTTCATATGACTATAAATAGTTTTAATTTCATCCTCTGAAAATTGTCTGTTCATATCCTTTGACCATTTATCGATTGGAGAATGGCTTGAATTTTTATAAATATGAGACATTCTCTATATATTTTAGAGATGAGACCTTTATCAGAACCCTTAAATGTAAAGATGATTTCCCAATTTATTGCTTCCCTCCTAATCTTGACTGCATTGGTTTTGTTCGTACAAAAACTTTTTAACTTAATATAGTCGAAGTTATCTATCTGGTTTTGAATTAAGTGTTCCAATTCTTCTTTGGACATAAATTTATTCCATCTCCATAGATATGACAGGTAAATTATATTACGTTCCTCTAATTTACTTATAGTATCACTCTTTATATCCAGATCATGAACCCATTTAGATCTTATCTTGGTATGTGGTGTTAGATGTGGGTCAAGCCCTAATTTCTTCCACACCTGGTTTCAATTTTCCCAGCAGTTTTTGTCAAATAGTGAGTACTTATCCCAGAATTTGGGGTCTTTGGGTTTATCAAAGACTAAATTGCTATAGTTATTGCCTACTTTGTCTTGTGATTCTATTCTATTCCACTGATCGACTACTCTATTTCTTAGCCAGTACCAAATGGTTTTGATGACCGCTGCTTTATAATATAGTTTTAGATCTGGTAGAGCAAGGCCACCTTCATCTGCCTTTTTTCTCATTAATTCTCTTGAAACTCTTGACCTTTTGTTCTTCCAAATGAATTTTGCTACTATTTTTTTTCAAAATAATTTCTTTGGAGTTTGATTGGTATGGCACTAAATAAGTAAATTAGTTTGGGTACTATTGTCATTTTTATTATATTTGCTTGGCCTACCATTGAGCATTTTAAGTTTTTCCAATTGACTAGTTCTGATTTTATTTGTGTGGAAAGTGTTTTGTAGTTTAGTTCATATAGTTCCTGACTTTCCCTTGGCAGATAAATTCCCAAATATTTTATATTATCAACAGGTATTTTGAATGGAATTTCTTTTTGTATCTCTTGCTGTTGAACTTTATTGGTAATACATAAAAATGCTGATGATTTATGTGGATTTATTTTGTATCCTGCAACTTTGCTAAAGTTGTGAATTGTTTCTAGTAGTTTTTAGTTGAGTCTTTAGGGTTCTCTAGGTAAATCATCATGTCATCTGCAAAGAGTGATAATTTAGTTTCCTCATTACCTACTCTAATTCCTTTAATCTCTTTTTCTTCTCTTACTGCCAAAGCTAACATTTCTACAACAATATTAAATAATAATGGTGACAGTGGGCAGCCTTGTTTCATTCCTGATCTTATTGGGAATGGTTCTAGTTTGACTCCATTACATGTGATGCTTGTTGAAGGTTTTAAGTAGATACTACTAATCATTTTAAGGAAAAGCCCATTTTTTCCTATACTCTCCAATGTTTTTAATAGGAATGGTTGTTGGATTTTATCAAAGGCTTTTTCTGCATCTATGGAGATAATCATATGGTTTTTATTAATTTGGTTATTAATATAATTGATTATGCTAATAGTTTTCCTAATATTGAACCAGCCCTATATTCCAGGTATGAATCCTACTTGGTCATGGTGTATTGTCCTGAGGATAACTTTCTGTAATCTCGTTGCTAAAATCTTATTTAAAATTTTTGCATCAATATTCATTAGGGAAATGGGTCTATAGTTTTCTTTCTCAGTTTTCTCCCTACCTGCTTTAGCTATCAGCACCATATCTGTGTCATAGAAGGAGTTTGGTAGTACACCTTCTTTCCCTATTTTTTCAAATAGTTTATATAGTATTGGGATTAATTGTTCTTTGAATGTTTGGTAAAATTCACATGTAAATCCATCTGGCCCTGGAGATTTTTTTTCTTAGGGAGTTGGTTAATAGCTTGTTCTATTTCTTTTTCAAAAATGGGGCTATTTAAATAATTTATTTCCTCTTCTGTTAACCTTGGCAATCTATATTTTTGTAGATATTCCTCCATTTCATTTA
>JAJPUD010004758.1:22639-79028 GCA_023553655.1 Myrmecobius fasciatus | reverse complement strand
TTGCATCAATATTCATTAGGGAAATGGATCTATAGTTTTCTTTCTCAGTTTTCTCCCTACCTGCTTTAGCTATCAGCACCATATCTGTGTCATAGAAGGAGTTTGGTAGTACACCTTCTTTCCCTATTTTTTCAAATAGTTTATATAGTATTGGGATTAATTGTTCTTTGAATGTTTGGTAAAATTCACATGTAAATCCATCTGGCCCTGGAGATTTTTTTTCTTAGGGAGTTGGTTAATAGCTTGTTCTATTTCTTTTTCAAAAATGGGGCTATTTAAATAATTTATTTCCTCTTCTGTTAACCTTGGCAATCTGTATTTTTGTAGATATTTCTCCATTTCATTTAGATTATCAAATTTATTGGCATAAAGTTGGGGAAAGAAACTCCTATTTATTACTCTAATTTCCTCTTCATTGGAGGAAAGTTCTCCCTTATCATTTTTGAGACAAACAATTTGATTTTACTCTTTCCTTTTTCTAATCAAATTAACTAAAGGCTTATCTATTTTGTTGGTTTTTTCATAAAACCAACTCTTAGTTTTATTTATTAATTCAATAGTTTTCTTATTTTAAATTTTATTGATCTCCCCTTTAATTTTCAGAATTTCCAATTTGGTATTTAATTGAGGTTTTTTAATTTGGTCTTTTTCTAGCTTTTTTAATTATAAGACCAGTTCATTGATCTTCTCTTTCTTTGTTTTATGCAAGTAAGCATCTAGAGATATAAAATTACCCCTTATAACCGCTTTAGCCATGTCCCACAAATTTTGGTATGTTGTCTCATTATTGTCATTCTCCTGGATGAAATTATCGATTGTGTCTATAATTTGCTCTTTTACCCATTCATTCTTAAGGATTAGATTATGTAAGTTCAAATTAACTTTTGGTCTATTTTCTCCTGGCCTTATATTACATGTGAGTTTTATTGCATCTTTCCTTTTTACCTTTCCTTTTTACCTTTTTATGCTTCTCTTGAGTTCTGTATTTGGAGGTCAAATTTTTTGTTCAGATCTGGTCTTTTCATTAGAAATAGGTGAAATTCTCCTGTATCATTGAATGACCATCTTCTTCCCTGGAAGATAATCCTCATTCTAGCTGGATAATTTATTCTTGGCTGTAATCCAAGTTCTTTTGCCTTTCAGAATATCTGATTTCAGGACCTTTGATCCTTTAATGTGGAAGCTGACAGATCCTGTGTAATTCTAATGACAGTTCCTCGGTATTTGAACTGTTTCTTTCTAGCTGCTTGCAATATCCTTTCCTTGGTGTGATAGTCCTGAAATTTGGCCATGATATTCCTTTGGGTTTTAATTTGGGGTCTCTTTCTGGAGGTGATCGGTGAATTCTTTCAATGCCAATTTTGCCTTCTGCTTCTAAAACATCAGGGCAATTCTCTTTCATGATTTCCTGGAAGATAGCATCCAGGTTCTTTTTTTCATTGTGGCTTTCAGGGAGTCCAATAATACTTAGATTGTCTCTCCTGGATCTGTTTTCCAAATCAGTTGTTTTTCCTAGGAGATATTTCATATTTTCTTCTATTTTTTCATCTTTTTGTTTTTGTTTGACTGATTCTTAAAGTCTTATTGAGTCATTTACTTCTATTTGTTCGATTTTAATTTTTGAAGTATTATTTCCTTCGCTTATCTTTTTTAGCTCCTTTTGTAGCTGGTTAGTTGAATTTCTTGATTCAGTGCATTTTTTCCCATTTTGCCAGTTTTATTTTTCAGTGAATTGTTGTCTTTTTCTAATTCACCAATTTTGTTTTTCAGTGAATTGTTGTCTTTTTCCAGTTCACCAGACTTATTTTCCAGTTTTTCACATCTCTGTTGCAGGGCCATATTTCCTTCTTGCACTGCTCTAAGTTTATTTCCCCAATCTTCTTCTAACTCTCTTTTGAGATTCTTTATGCAATCTTCCAGGTAAGCCTTCTGAAAGGGAGACCAGCTTAAGTCCGCCTTTGTGGCTTCATCTGGGATTGTTTTCAGAATCTCAGGATCTGGGGTCTGCCCTTTTTTCTCTCCGTAAAAGCTGTCTATGGTGAGAGCTCTCTTCTGCTTCTTACTCATGCTTTTCAGCTGAGGTATCAGTCACCAGCAGAGAATATTGCCGAAGTTTCAATTTGCCCTGGGGCAGTTTGCCGGGTTGACTTCCTGTCTGAGGCTGGGAAGCTAGATCTGCACTAGGACCACCTTTTCAGCTGCTCTCAATCCACCCTTTACCAAAGGCAGATCTGCCAAAGCACCTGCCCGCAAGCCGAGCAAAGTGGCCCACGCGTCTCCCAGGGGCTTCCTGGGTGCCTAAAATCCTCCTCTGTCACAGCCCGACTTTGGCCTGGGCACGCTGGTGTCTGATCGCGGCCAGGGGCCGATTGCCCTGGGACTAACCTCCGGAGTTTTTCCAAAGTGGATTGTTGATAGAAGTGCATTGTAGTCCAAGCGTTTGGTGGCGCCCATACTCCAAAACCAGTCCGTTGGCTCAATTTGTCTGGGTCTGAGGGAAAGTCTCAGGAGCTCACAGAGAATGCTGTCTGCAGTTCGCCATCTTGGCTCCGTGCCCCCCCCCCCATGGCCAATGTTGACAATACTGTAAAGAATGGATATAGAGAGCTGTTTGGGGCATGGAGAGATTAAGTGATTTGTCTAGGTAACCCAAAGGCACATATTGAACTCAGGACTTCCTGGGCTGTTCTCCATCTGCAAGATGAGACTGTCTCTGAATAAATACCAGGAAAGCATGCATTGATATAGAGCTTTAAGCTTTGCAACGCTCTTTACCTATGTTATCTCAAATGAGACAACATAAGTAAGATGCTTGCATATAGGTCATAGTTGACCTGATACCTTTGGGTAAATAAACTGAGAGTAGGATTTCTCTACTTGTCTTCCCAAAGGGAGATGTGGAGCCACCTCAAGAAAACTAGAGTAGTCTCTGTTTTGTTTTGTTTGCTTGTTTTTGCTTTTGTTTTATTTTATTTTGTTTTTTGCAAGGCAATTGGGTTAAGTGTTCAGGGTTACACAGCTATTATGGGTCAATGTCTCAGGCTACATTTGAATACAAATCCTCCTAGCTGTCCACAAACAGAATTATAATCTCACAAAGAAACATTATAAGTCTTAACTGTAAGAGAAAGGGTCTTATATTGGGAAGCAGGAAATGTGACCACTAGACCTAATGCTTCAGTTAAGTACAAAGACTGTATGACCTTGGACAATTCAATTCAAGAACTCAGTTGTATTTTCTCTAAAATGGGAGTAATAATAATTCACCAGTCTATAGAACTTGTTTAATATGAGATGGGGGGAAGGAAAAATAAAATAATATAATAATAAATATATAACATATGACATCTTGTATATAATAATATAACATATTATAATAATATAGCACCCACTATGTGCCAAACACTGAGCTCCTTGATGTTACAAATATTGCATTTAATCCTCCAAACAACCCTATGAGGTAGGTGCCATTGTTATTTCCAATTTACAGTTGAGAAAACTGAGCCAACAGAAGGTCAGGCAGCTAATAAATATCTGAGCCTACCTTTGAATTCAGATCTTTCTGACTTTGGACCCAGAATTTTATCCACCATCCCATCACTTAACTCTCATCTAGTCAAATAGATAGCATTATTTAAATATTTTCAGCCAGTCATTAATGGTTCATGTAGAGTAGCAGACAAAAAAAATGAAGGAAAGGAAAAAGGGATAAAGAAAAAAATTGAAAGGAGGGAGAAAGGAAAGAAAGAAAGAAGGTATTGTTTTGAAGATTAGTTTATTCTCAAAGATAGATCACTAGCTGTAGTAGCATCTGGTTTTTTCCTTCTATCATAGGTTAAATCAGCTTACTCAACCTCTGTTTTATTTTCCCTATGATCATAAATACTGTTTGATACTAACTTAAGTAGGTGTTTGATCTTTGAAAATATAAATTATTTGATTATATAAATTTCTTTTTCAAAAATACTATTCATCCCTACATGAAGATTGCATGTTTTTCTCATATCTCTATGAGAATATGACAAATTTAATGACTTCTACCCATATATTAATAGAGCTATATACAATTTTGGTAGGAAGGGACCTTAGTGATCAGATAGCTCAATTTTTTTCATTTTATATACAGGAAAACTGAAGAAGGCCAGAGTCACAGAGATTACATAGTGGAATCTAAGTTGAGTCTCAAAAAGGTTCACAGGAAAACAAATCACAGTTTTTTTAAATTTCATCAATGTATATCTTCTTCATATAATCACTTACCAATATCCATTCTCTGTCCTTTATTTAACAACAGTACAGTAAAGTAAAAGAAAGTACATTCAATATAGCAACATGCAAATTGTCTAACATTCTACATTTGTAGAATGTTATTCTCTCTGCTGGAGCCTAGAGAGAGAAATAATTGCCCAAGACAACAGGTCATAAGTAGCAAAGCCAGGATTTGAACTTATATCTGTCTTCCATATTACCGTAGCTTCCTTCATACCATAAATAATAGAGTCTTTCCCCTGGTCAGACACTATGATAATATTCCCAGCCTGCTGGACAAAAGTGATGACATCATTTAAGCCTTGTTTTTTGGTCTATTTGGGAGTAAACTGGGGAGCATTTCCAAATAAAAAGAAACATTGTTCGAAGATTAGAATTCAAGAAACAACTTGATGTAATGGGTCAGCTGGTTTGTCCCTATAAGGCCTCTTAACATATAACTCAGGTAAACATTAATTTCCATTTGCAAAGCCTTCTCCCAAATTTATATCTAGTAAGCATGTATCAATTGCAACTAAAAGCATCACGAAAGACAAATAATAAATCTTTGAGATCTGTAATGTACTTAGATAATTTGGATCTTCCTTCCAAATATTTATTTTCAGATTTCCCATATGTTTCATTCTTGTTATAGTTGATCTCCTTCCAAAACCTTAATGGTGCACAGAAATATAACCCAGCAATATGCAACAGCTCTTTGAGAATGCTCAATTATAATTCCTTGTTGTGGATATCATGGAAGTAATGAGTCCCCCATCTGAGGCATCCATGACTCTCCATATCACACCAAAAAAGAGGGAAACTAGATAGCTGTGGATAGAATAGATAGCTGTGGATACAGTGGATAGAGACCTAGCTATATTACTCTGGGCAAGTCACTTAATCTCTTTTTGCTTCATTTGTAAAGGGAGGATAATAATATCTACCTCCTAAGATTATCATAAGGATCAAATATGATAACAATTATAAAACTCTTCATGGTGGCTAGAACATAGTAAATACTACCTGAACATTAACTATTATTATTATTATTAATGCTCCATTATTAATATTATTATTAAAGTATTTTTCAAAAAGGATTGCACATTATAAGGCTTTATCCTCCCACAGCCAAATCATTGATTGTAGAATGCAGTCAATAGTGGTGAAACCTTAATTAAAAGTCAACATGTGATTTTCCCCCTTAAGTTTTTTTTTTATTATTATTATTAGATGTCCACATTTGGTTTGAATCCTTTTGCATTTCCATCCAATAACAGCCATAACACAAATGCTTCAAGCGTTGCATGAAATTCAGACTCTGGCAGCCCTGCTCCATCACTTAGCAAATATTAAATCAAATATTTTTCTGCTCATCACATACATCACTGGCTGTAATCTGTAAAGCATGGCTTGTATTAAATATTACATTTTTGCCAAACTAAATCATCATTGATTTACATTAATGTAGCAGTATTCCATAAAACCATTAATAAAGAGATCTGAAATGGTACCTTACATGTGTTATTTATTCGGTGATGATTTATTGTGCCACCAATGTACAAAACACACTTGTTAAATACTGAAGAAGTTAGAGATATTTATGATATGTTTTCCATTTTCATGGAGGCTCTACATCTAGTAGCTTTCTTTTCTTTTTCTTTTTTTTTGATGTATATTCACCATGTTAATTACCTAATTAATTGTTAATGCAATGTCATACATTTTGATAAATAATGTCCTTTTAGGTACTTCGATTGTTCTCTGCAGGGGCAACTAGATGATGTGATGGATGGAGTATTAGGCATAGAGTTTGGAAGCCTCCTTTTCCTGAGTTCAAATATGCCTTAAACACTAACTGTGTAGACCTGGACAAGTCATTTAACCCTGTTTGCCTCAGTTTCCTCATTGGCAAAATGAGTTGAAGAAGGAAATGGTAAACTACTCCAGTGTCTTTGCCAAGAAAACCCCAAATAAGGTCATGAAATATGAGACACAAGTGAAATATGACTGAAAAACACAAAAATGTTCTCTGATCCAGTTAGTTTTTCCAATTTTATCTTCATCTATGGATATTTGGCTGTCAGTATTAGCATTGCTAGACTCTTGCAGTAATCAGGAGAACTTCTAATTACTTTGATAAACTCTCCCAATAGATTAGATGAAATTATAGGGTACTTTTCTTTGTCATAAGAGGAGACCTCACACTTGGACGCATGTATAAGACCCTCCTGCTAAGAGAAGTGGCACTTTGCCACAAAGACATAAGGAATTATTCAGATTTTTTTCCAGTGGCTAGAACTGTCACCTGATGATTGGTCACATGAGGCCCAGGAGGACAATTCTTGTCAGAAGAACCACCTTGTTGTGCTCTATAAAAATAAACTATGGACTTATGTAGCCCTTGGGATATTAGGCTATCTTTCCCTTAGATTATGGATTTTTCTTCTCCCTCCAAAAAAACATGGTGGGTTAAAGCCAAAGTATGAGATCATCTTTAAATAAACTATATACTTGCATTGACTTAGTTACATTTACCTAAAAATTAAATGAAGTAAGAATTTTTTATATAAAAATAGTATTTAAATAAGAGCATTTTATGAAATAATGGCTTCTCTGATTTTTCAAACAGTGACAGAAATTATTACATTAATTGTGTACTTTAACTTTCTCCATTAGGGTGCTTTGCTTAGGGCTCCACCTCATTCTTCTCTATCTCTTTGGATCTGTAAATGTTCAGATCTCTCTATATATGTTTCCTAGTGTCTTTTTCTTTCCCTCTCCCCCTTTGGAAGTGGGAATGAATGCAAGCTCAGCTGTGTACCATGGTTCCGATTGAATCTAAATTTATAACTTTCATTATTGATCACTCTGCACTGACTCTCTCTCTCCTCTCTCTCTCTCTCCCCACACATATGTGAAGGGGGACGGTTAGGGGAAGTAAAGAGACTAGCATCCAATACTCTAATGTAGAAAAATTCCCCCACATATCATGACAACTCTTCTAGGGAAATCTCTCTTAGATAGTTATAGGTAGACTGCTACTGTCTCAGCCTCTCCCCTGCCCTGCCCTCACATCACTTCACACTCTCACTGTTTTCCTGATGCAACACAATTCACCACAAGCACAAAGTCTTCTCTCATTGCTCTAGCACTCTGCAATTCATTATTCTGTGCCAAATATAGCAGCCATCACCCTATTTCTTGTAGCTCCCAAATATTCCCAGTGAAATTGCAACCAACTTTTCCCCTGCCCTGTTCTTAACAACAGCTTAAGATGTGAAAGAATATTTAAATATGGCACCTCACTTTTCTAGTCTTGCAATATCTCACTCTCTTATGAAAAATATTACAAAAGAAAAAAAAAACTTGCCAAATGGCTCAGAGGGATTTTCACACTGTTTCAATGAAAATATTTTGTTCTTTTGGAGAAATAGAGGTTTTCTTTCCAGGACTATCAGGTCACCCTTATTAACTGGGTAGATAAGTAAAACCACTTATCCTTTAATTTAAAAATGGACATGATTCTTTTCCATTTGATATCCTGGTTATTGATGAACCTGACTAGATGAACCTGAATAGATGGCTATCTTGGTGTCAATCAAGTCAGAGTCACAAAACATGTTGTTTTATGATGTATAAACACATAAATCAGTCTTGAAAAGAAATTTAGTAAATACACCTCATCCATGGAAAATTTGAACCAGCTTTTCTTCCCTTCAGATAATTAAATCCATGAAATTGGTATTCATTCCCATTATCTTGGCACACATAGCCACTTGCTTGGATGATTTGCTATTTACAAGGCAGACGAGAATTCACTGTCATCATCTACCTAAGGGGCTGGAAAGAACTAATTGCTTAGAACTGTGTCTTCTACTGATTTCTGCATAAAAAACAGAAACATGGATGTTGACTTCCTGTGGTCATTATTTGTTAGTTATATTTTGTGGAGATGTTTCAGAATTGTAATTCTCTAATATGTATCATTTAACAATTCATATCTGGAGCCTTTTACAAGGAAGAGGCGATGTTTTCCCTTGCTCAGACAATTATAAAACACTCATATGTATAAAGAGGCAACCCAGAGATGAAGTTATAAGATAAGAATAAATTAAAGATAAAACTCTTTGAGGCACTTAAACAGAATGAAAGAAGCAAAATACAATCAATATTTTTGGGATTAAATGCACTGTATAGTTATAGCATAAAAAAGTCTTATTACCACTTTAAATGATTCCTTATAAGGTCCATAAATGCAAACCCATACAAGCATTGTTCAACAATCAACAATTGATTCACAGCCAAATGATTTTGCTTTTCCAAATTCAAAAATTTATTTACTTCTGTAAGCTCATCTTTGGGAGTTTCTATTAATTCATTGTGATGATGAAAGCAGAGGTCATGGATTGAATCAGATAAGTGATCCAGTTAGTTCTAGACCAAATGCCTAGAAGTATAAGTCACTAATCACAAAGTGGCTCAGTTGAAAGTTCCTGTTTCTGGAGAAGCAAGTCCAAATTTACTCCCAACTGACGAGTCAACATGGAATAAAGTGTAGGCAAGATTTGAGTTCTAATCATAGACCTGATTTTACTGAATGACCTTGAGAAAATCTCCTTGTTTCCATTTGTAAAATTGAAAGGTTAGGCAATGATATTTAAACTTTAAATTCTGTGGTCCTATAGGGTTATTGTTGTTTGGTATATATCAAGTAAATATTTCCTTATTATTATTCCCTAATCTAAATATAATTACTAGAATGATAATTGATAGTTATATAGAACTTTATAAGAATGCAAAGCACAATGCATGTATTATTTCATCTGGTGTTCAAAATGATAATAATGCATATCGTGAAATAATTGTGCAGATGGCATATTTATATCATTTCCTTTGTGCCAGGTCATTTTTCATGATGATAAAGAAATTTGGTACTTCAAATTCACATCTTCCCTTCTTTCTTTTCCCTCACTGAGTCATAGACAACTAGTTTCTAAGTTTTGTCAGTTTTAACTGCACAACATCTCTGGCATTTTTCTCCTTTGCTCTCCCTTTACAACTAACACACTATTTCAGACCTTCAGCACTTTTTCCCTAGACTGTTACAAGAGTACCCTGATTGATTTCCTTAGATTCAGTTTTGCTTCTCCAAATTAGCTGCCATGCAGCTGCCAAATGTATACTTCTAAAATGCAGGTTGGATTTTGTCACTCTTTTACTCAAGAAGCTTTTATTTCTTCCCATTGGCTATAGGACTAAATGTAAACTTTTCCAATTTGTCATTTAAAGACACTATAATCTGATTTCAACCTTTTTTTCAAGGGTGATGGTATATTGTTTCCTCATTGATAGCCTGCATTTCTAAGCAACTGCCCTCTTTGCTGTTCCCTGAACTCTGTATTCTATCTTCTAAATCTGTGTTTTGTACAAGCTGTCCATCATGGCTAGAATGTATTCCCTCCCATCCCCTGTTCTTTTTAATTCCACTTTACCTTCAGAACTCAGGTCAGGAACTGCAAACTATAAAAAGGCTTTCTGATTGCCACAGTTTTAAATGTTCCCCTCCAAAAGCAAGACAAAACAAAAACAGAAACCTTCTTTATATTTATTTACCTGTGTATATATTATTCCCTTCCTATTACATTTGCTTTGTCATGGCATAGGGGCTTGTATAGATCAATGTTAGGTCATGCAATGTTACCCAAGACAGATAAGTCATAGTGGAGAGTTCTGAACAAAAGGTGATTCACTGGAGAATGAAATGACAAACCATTTCAGGAACAGAGAAAGTTTGGACAGACTTTGTGAGATAGTAGTAGTACAAGGTGTGCTACGTCTCAATCAAAAAGAATCAGACACAATTGCATGACTCAACAAAGAAGAATAACAACCATTTTCCATTCTCTACCTTCTGCAGAAGATAAGCTCCTTGACTGCAAAGACTGTTTCATTTGTGTATTTGTATCCCAGGTACCTAAAATAGTACCTGGCACATAGTAAGTGCTTTAGTAATTGAGTTGAATGGAACTGAATTCAATTAAGAACAATTTATAACCAGGATCATCAGGGTCTTTTGTTGCCCAGATTAGATTTTAGTTTTTGCTGTGTTGGGGTGAAGAGAATCATTTTGTTTCTTAGCAGAATTTCATATTGAAATGCATATTGCTCTTTGCTTATGAGACTGCCATGGGTCTCTTGGGAGAAGTAAGTTTATGAAAGCTCAATGTGAAATGAAGAATCACTCTCTTGGATTTCTATTCATAGTATTGACCTTACAAGTAGATGGCATCCTTATTAATTGGGAAATTGTTGAACAAGCTGTGGTATAGGATAGAATTGGAATATTATTGTGCTACAAGAAAAGATGGGCAGAAGGCTTTCAGAAATAAGTTTAAATCTATATGAAATGAGGAAAAGTGAAGTGAGCAGAACCAGGAGAACATTGTACACAGGAACAGAAAAATTGTAAGATGGCCAATGGTGAATGACTTAGCGATTCTCAGAATATAATGATCCAAGATAATACTGAAAGATTTGGAATGAAAAATGCTATTTACCTCCAGAGAAAGAACTGATATAGTGTGAATGCATATAGAAGCATATTTTTAACATTATTTTTCTTGCTTTTTGTGCAGCATGGCTAATATGGAAATATGTTTTACATGATTTCACATGTATAATTGATAATCACATTTCTTGCCTTCACAATGTGCCAGGGAGAAGAGGAAAGAAAGGATTAGGAATTCATTTTTTAACGAATGTTTAAAATAAATAAATAATACATTGGAGGGAAAAAAAGCCCAAATAGGTGGCATTGTATCCCTTTTTAGGTCTCCCTATTCATTTATTAACTAACACCAATAAATTCTTTACTTAAAGTCATTCAGAAAACTTAAAATATGATCCCCAGTTAAAAAGCAAATCTTTTAGGAAGGATAGCACTGGGAACCTGGTAATTTTACTTTCCATAGTAAATGAGTTTATCTGATCATTCTCAGCAAACTAGTTTTGCTAGTCAATTGGGAGGCACATGTTCCAGGCATTGGAAAGGACAGACAGAAATTTAATTCTGACAATGAATTTACATTCTAATGAGGGCAAAAACAGGATAGAGATATAAATCTATGTATTTCATATCAGATATGTACTATATTTATATATATGTGTGTGTGTGTGTGTGTATCGTATCATATCATATATGAAATATATATAGAGAGAGATATTGATACATGAAACGAAAAGTAATTTTGATGGAAAGCCAGGATGGGGAGAACCCAATCCACACAGAACTTTTGTAGAAGGTGGGATTTGAGTTCAATTTTGAAGAAGGTTAGATTGGTTGAGAGATGGAATTGAAGCATGGAAAACAGTTTCTGAAAAGGCCCAGAATTGAAAAGACTGAGGAAAGCCCTAGAGAATGTAAGGATCTTGATATTGGTACTCCTTAAAAGATGGGACATAGTAGAGAGCTGGGGGTAATAGTGACAAATTTTACTTACTTTACAATTTTGTGGATTCCTTGCCCTGACTACTCAAAGTATTTAGTTGATTTTTCTGGCTTAGAAAAGTGTAGAAAAATGTGGTAAACACTGGTAATTAGTAGTCTGAGGCTTTTAGCTGCAGCTGCTTCTGTTTGTGTATATGAATAGATAAGTGTATGCAATTAGAAGAAAAATCCATTTTGCATACTAGGAAAGCCAAAAACATCCACCTCAATGTTGCTTCTGTAAATACCTCATTTCTCTACATCCAAATGCAGATGGAAGCTAATGAGTCCAGTTCTTGTACATCGGATTGCTGTTTGTATCATAGTGGTAACTGAACAAAAGGCTAGAGCTATAATAAAGAAATTATATCACCACATTCAAGTGCTTTGAGATCTGAAATGCAAGGTACCCCCGTGCAAGTGTAAACATGCCAGTTGATGGACTGAGAAAAGCCTATCCAAAATACAGCACCTTCTTTAGTCCTTTGGAAAAGGTAAGGAAGTAACCTAAAAGAAAAAGCAAACCTTTAACATAAACAAGTTCTCACTGATAGTATTAATTTGCCATAATTAATTTATTGCTTCAACTCCCAGTGAATTTTTTCACTATTACAGATAATATAGATTTAGACAATTTTGAAATTCAGGATCTTTTGTGGATTTGACCTGTTTCCTCTTTTTGTATCTGCCCAATTAAAAAACACTTAATTCACAAGCTATAGTAAAATCACTTAAAAGTATAACTGAAAAAAAAAATCTTCTTCACCATCTAGTTCCCTTCTTGCCCTTGTCTTCTGCTTTACAGGATTAAAGAATTCCTTCATTAGATTACCTTCCTGTCTGACAGTATCATTTCCCACTTCTCTAGACATAACCTTCCCAGCCACCATTGCCACATTCTGTTCATTAGATAGGGTTCAATGTGGAGGAGGAAACTTGTGAAGCACATGGTCTGGACCTTGCTACCCAACCTTCCTTACCACCATTTTTACTAGCCCCACCATCCCTCATCCCAAATAACCTGAAAGGACTCCAAAGATGCTACCCTCCTCAGAAGTAATTTCCAAGCAGAATTATAATTAGCTCAATGGAGTCAATACTATATTTATTAAGATTTATTAAGCACCTACTATGTGCCAGGTACCATGCTGTGTGCTAGAGATAAAAAAAGATTCAAGATAATAGTTTTTGCCTCCAGTCTAATGGGGGAGCCAATAAACAAGCTATGTACAGGATAAGTAGAGAATAATAAAGAGGGAAAGCACTAGAATTAAGAAACATTGTGAAAGACTTCCTTTAGAAGGTCTAATTTTAGTTGGGATTTAAAGGAAGTCAGGGAAGAGATATTTTGCAGACATAAGAAGGAAGAGCATTTTAGACATGGGAGGCAGCTGGAGAAAATGCCCAAAACTGAAAGTAGAGAGCTAAGAACTTGTCTGTAAATGTATTTTTTCTGTATACTTCCCCAACATATGAATAGCCAACTTTTGCCTCACTCCCCATAATGCAGCCTTGCTACCTTTCCTGATGATCATTCTACAGTTTATGTTTTGCCAGTTTCAAATGCTGGATCTCCCCAGCTCTTCTTTCCATTGTCTCTGCTCCTTCTCCTGAATGCATTTTTAAGAAATGAAACCTTATAATGGAGTGGAAAAAATAATAGATTAGGAACCAAAAATCCATAGTTCAAATCCTGATTGCCAGTCAATGCCTTCTGACCTTGTTCAGGTCACTTAACCATTATTTCTATTTTTAAATTATAAAATTATGGGAATTGTGTTGGGGACCTCAGAAGTCCCTCCTTCCTATAGATATATTTCATGATGGGTGACCCTAAAAACTCATGACTTAGATTCACTGCATTCTCTAACCTCTGTTGGGTATTTACTATGGTACAGCAATTCTTTAACACTATAACAATATTGTGATCTATGGTCGTCTATATTTTTCTCCTCCTATATTTTACTGTCAGTTTCCTAGTAAAAATGATCTATATTTGCTATCTCCACTTTCTTACTAACCACTTACTTCCTGACCCTTTGTATTCTGGTTTCTAATCCTTCTGTTCTGATGAAAATACTCTTTTCTACATCACCAGTGAAATCACTTCCAATAGACTTATTTTGGTTCTCAACCTCATTGACTCTTCTTCAGGATTTGACACTGCTGATTATTCTATTCTCTCCTCCTTTGGTTTCTATGATATTATTCTCACTTGATTCCTCTCCTATGTTTGTAAGGTCTCCTTGGTTCCCGTTATAAGTTCCCTATCCTATTTACATATTCTATAAATGGATGTCATTCCCCATATCCAGACCTTTTGCTATACTCTATACACTTTCCCATAGCAATATCATCAATTCTCACAGCTTCAATTATCAATTCAATGAATATGGTCCCATCTTTTAACCAAAACTCCAATCCCATATCTCTCACTGGGCATTTCTATTCGAATGCTCATTCTAGTAGCACCTCAAACATACTGTGTTTAAAATTAAATTCATCTTCTATCCTGTTTCCCAGTCCCAAGCTTGTTCCTCTCAACCTCTCTATTTCTGTTTGTGGTATCATCATCCTATCAATCATCTGGGCACAAAACCATGGAATTTTTTTCAATTCCCTCTCCCTTCCACATTCATTCATGCATTCAGTTACAAATCTTATACATTCTTCTCCCAAAATATTACAACTATCCCTTCCACATCACAGAGTTAGGAGTATGGTGCCCTCCTTGTAATGTGAAAAATCCACATAAAATTTTCTGTTCCTTATTTTGTAACAAAGAAAAAAGTCTAAATAACTATGGTATTAAAAATAAAATATGTTAAAAATATACAATACTACATACACGCAAATATGGAGTTTTCTCTCTCTATATATATATATGTATATGTATTTTTGAATTACTAAATTTTTTCTGTCATCTGCTCATCTTCACATGTCACCAGCAACTTCTGCAAAACTCCCCCAAAATTCCTATTTAGTTTCTTATGCTAGCCTATGATATGTTGAAGCTGAGATGGGAAAAGTTACAATGTAGAAGGGAAAACTGTAGTAATATTCTACTCCAACTCTACTCGATCAATTAACAATCTATTTCAGGGTCTTTATCTTCTTAATATGGGTTTTTTTCCTCTGCTCAAGAATCACCAACACTTCTCAGTTTCCTAGAGGAACAAAATCATTGATTCTAAGAACTGGAAGGGACTACAATAGCCTCTTATCCAACTCTTAACTGAACAAATAACTTCTTACAAAATATCCCCCACAAGTAACTGACATAGCATGAAATGAAAGCCCAAACTGGCAGTGAAAGATCTCCCAACTTACTTTTTCTTCCTTTTTTTGTTTTTCTTTTTTGCACTGTTCTCCTATCAGAGGTCTTCTTTCCATCTAAACCAAACCAGTAGACATTCCTATATGTAGCTGTATAATCTCCTATCTGTGTGCATCATCAGGTGATTCTCCAGCCACTGAAAATATTCATTTCTCATTTTCAATCACTGAAATCCTTTTCCTTCAAGGCTTAGCTTACAATCCATCTCTTCCTCTCACTGGAAAGTATTTATCCCATTTCACTTTTCTTAGAGAGCTTTTATCTCTTGACTATCTCATATCTTCAATCTTCCTTCTTTATGAATATGCCCTCATTTCCATTAAATTTTAAACTCATTGAGGGCAGGGACTATATTGTGGTTTTTAAATTAAAGCTTTTTATTTACAAAACATATGCATGGGTAATTTTTCAACATTGACAAAGCCTTCTGTCCCAAATTTTCCCCACCTCCTCCCCTAGATGGCAGGGAGTCCAATACATGTTAAATATGTTAAAATATATGTTAAGTTAAATATATATGTATATACATACATATTTACAGTTATCTTGCTGCACAAGAAAAATCGGATGAAGAAGGAAAAAAAACTGAGAAAGAAAACAAAATGCAAGCAAATAACAACAGAGAGTGACAATGCAATGTTGTGGTCCACAATGAGTTCCCACAGTCCTCTTTCTGGATGTAAATGGCTCTCTTCATCCTAAAATCATTGGAAATGGCCTGCATCATCTCATTGTTGGAAAGAGCAACACCCATCAGAATTGATCATCATATAATATTGTTGTTGCCGTGTACAATGATCTCCTGGTTCTTATTTCGCTCAGCATGAGTTCATGCAAGTCTCTCCAGGCCTCTCTGAAATCATCCTGCTGGTCGTTTCTTACAGAACAATAATATTCCATAACATTCATATACCATAATTTATTCAGCCATTCTCCAACTGATGGTCATAAATTAATTTTCCAGTTTCTAGCTACTACAAAAAGGGCTGCCACAAACATTTTTGCACATGTGGGTCCCTTTCCCTCCTTTAAGATCTCTTTGGAATATAAGCCCAATACAAACACTGCTGGATCAAAGGGTGTGCACAATTTGATAACTTTTTTAGCATCAGGAACTATATTGTTTTTATTTTTTACATCTTAAGCTAATACTGTGTTTTGTACATATTCAGAATTTAACAAATTTGTATTTAATTGTGTTAAATTGACTCGTTAATTCCATCTTCTAGATTATTATATTTTTGATATGCCAAATGTAACATGTCTAATAACATTACCTGGTTCACCCATGGCACAATAATACACATAGGCAGATGTTCATAATGTCTGCTTAATCTGTTCTTAAGTCTCAGATAATATTTAAATATTAATCTTATTTAGGGACTTTACTATCAGATCTTAAGCAGTTGATACACACACACACATACACACACACATACGCACACAAAATGATCTTTATCCTCTATAATTTCTTATTCTCAACCTCTCAGGGCAAGATGACAAAGCAAGGCCAATGGGTGGTAGTTAAGTGACTTCTCTGCCTCATTGTTTAAAAATTGCTCTGGCAGGAGGTCCACCCCATTCTTCCTACTACAGCTAACACCACCATCACTAATGATCAGATGTGCTACATTTAGTTTTACCCACTCCATTTACTAGACAGCCAAATATTTTGTACTGAGGCAATCTGCAAAATAAAAATAAATAAAATGCAATTTTGGCTCATTTTGTAGTTAATTAACAAAGTTCTTCAGGCTCTTCTTGGAGAAAAATAAATTTCTCACTTCATTCTGTGTGGGTCTGGAGAGGGGAAACAAGAGCAACTGTAATTAATGCCTCTTTTAAAAAATATAAGCAGTGGGGAACATCTTCTAAATAATGGCCTCTGAGCAGGGAAATTATAAGGTGCAAAGATAAATGTGATTCATTGAGTAAACAAAAGAGATTAAGGCAATAAATGAGAAAATGAGATAAAAAAAAACAGGGTGATATCTCCATTGCAAAGTATATGATGTTCTATGGGAAAGATGGGCTTGAATTCTAACCTCAAAGGTAAGTTTTACCACCCAAACAGACATAACTAGTGTATGACTGTCGCTTTCCTGACCTAAGATGTTTTTTCCTGTTTATAGCAGCACCTATAGAAAAACTTTTGTGCCCTAATAATAGTCAAGACTGTCTAAAGTTCAATGCATGTAGCACTCTCTTGGTAATCCTTGCCTGTGTCCCAGTGATGACATTTATTTTACATCAGACATCTGGGGGCTCCTCACTCCATGGGCAAAAATGTGCCTAGAAAAAGAGGCCCTTGCAAATAAAACACTCATTGTCAAAATCATCATTTTGGCTTTTTCTTTGTTTTCCCATACTTAATACAATCACAAATAATAACTATTTATAGACGTCAAAAAAGCAGATGAGTTATAAATAAGAATGTATTTCATTGGTGAAGATCAGAGGATAACTTTTTTTTTTTTGAAAATAAAATTTAATTGCTCTTTTCCTGTCTGACTGCTCCGTCTCAGTTGTCTTTGTTGACTCATCAGCCTCTCGAGAGATGAAGAAAGAAAACTGAGATGGGGGGAAAGGAAAGTAAGAAAAGAAAAGAAAGGCAGATTGCAGCTATTCTGTGTGCCATAAATTCCTCATTCTTTTTTATGCGTTAAAGTGTTCTTCAACATCACTAGCATCTTTAACAGCCTTTACATATCTTTAATCTTCATTCTTTCCTTTTCCTTTCCATTATGTCCCCTCAAGTATAGGCTCTTACCACTTTATAACTAGATTACTGTTACACACTTCCCTTACTAGTCCTTTGCTTTCAATCTCAATCAATTCTATATGTTATCCCAATGTAAGATTTCCTGAAGCATCACCATGATTGTGTCATTCCCTTTCTCAATACTTTTCAATGGTCCTCTACTTTCTTACTTAATGAAGTCCAAATCCCTGAGTGTAGCATTTAAAGTTGCTCCCTAGTCTGGCTTCAACTTACCTTTCCATCATTGTATTTCATATCTTCCAATATAAATGCTGTATTCCAGACACAATTTCTCAGTCTCTAGAGATATATTGTACTTTCTTACCTCTGCTCATGAAAATCTTGAATTCTACCTGGATGAAAAAATTAATCTTTGCTTAAGAAAATAAATTCCTTGACACTGATTTTACTTCTTCTTGACATTGCCAAAAACACATTTTAAGTTTAATTGATTTAAAAAAAATAGCCTGAAAAGGCTCAACCTCTGTTTTTTCTAAATAGTGATTTTCCTCAGATTATAAATTTTAATACATTGTTTGCTTTTTCCTATGGCTGGTCCTATAGACAAATTTTAAAAATATCATTCCTAAATTTGAAAAATGCATGCTGTGGCATATGAAAAATGTATTTTGTGGATTATTGTTGCCACTGACTGTAAAATATTTGAGTTTGGACCAGACATATATCAGGAAAGTCTACTTAGACTGTAAAATCCAGGAGGGCTGGGATTGTATCTTATGTAAATGTTGTGTCTGACCATTGTTGCCTAGCACCGTCCTATCCTGCACACATTTATTAACATGGTTAATCAATGGATGTTGAATGAATCAGTCAGTAGTGTAAAGGCTCCTTTCCAATAAAGGAATTATAAGCCTGCTTGGCGGAACTGGCACTTCTAGTTCTCATGAGATTTCTTATTAAGTGGAAAGGTAGGGACAGCTAGGTGGCACAGTGGAATAGAGTACCAGCCCTGAAGTCAGGAGGACCTGAGTTCAAATCTGGTCTCAGACACTTAACATTCCCTAGCTGTGTGACCCTGGGCAAGTCACTTAACCCCAAATGCCTCGAAAAAATGTAAATGTAGCCAGTGGAAGCTGGCTCCTTCCTAGGAGCTCTGGGACTGGCCTTCTCAATCCTCATTGAACCTGTCAAACATTTTTCTCTGATTTTCCTTCCATTTCAATATGAGGGTCTGACTCTAAGGTCTGCAGAACAGCAACCAGTTATAATTAAAAACATCATTTCAAACTTTATTCTTCCTGCCAATTAGTTGTAAGTACCATCACAAGAGTTTTGTTTCTCCCAAAGTCTTCACTGAAATGAAGGTCATGGATGTCAACCATTTCTGGTTCATATTAAATCTCACTTTCCCTTTGAGCCTCCCTCTTCACATGCACATTTGAATCTTTTACAATACCAGACCTAGTGAAGCAGGATTCAAGGAAGAGATACTGAAAATACTGGCAAAGCTGGGCAAGTGATTGATGGGAAACCTTTAAAATATTTAATATTCTCACCTCAGATTTAAACTGATTTATTCCTCTACTTCAAATATAAACTGATTTATAACTAGAGGAAAAAATATTTGGCCACTTACAGAGCATGTTCATTAAAAGTTCTTCTGGTATGACTAGTGTTGTAGTCATAATTTATAGATCATTTTAATTCTACAGAATGAAAAAAACAATTAGGATGAAATGAGTGCCATAACCTTGTCTGTGCAATAGATAGTCCAGGTTAGACCTTCCTTGGCCATCATCTTTATTAAAGAGCAAAAATAATCATTTTGCTCTGCCTACATAAAGATCCATCTTATTGCTTTCCTCTCCATGGGTCATCTCTGACACCTGAACTAACCGGACTTCCCTCAGACCTAAGAATCTGGGTCTAGTGGATGATGAATCTTCTGATTTCAAGACCATTTTGGACTCCACTTTATGGATGACTGGGTTCAGTGCTCAATAATCATCTGAGGCATGAGGGTTCAAATGTGTAATACTGCCCAACATCTGAGAAGTCTTATAAAAAACAGGGAAAGGTTTCAGTATTCAGGCTATCATTTTATTCTTCATTTTAATATGATTCAGGCTCAGCAAATCACGACCCATTAAAAAAACACTTTAAGTTTTAGAGTAAACCCCTATTTTGATATTATGACATATACTCTTCAACCCTTCCCACCTTCATATTGGGAAATTAGGAACTGTAATCAAATCTATATGATCTTTCCTAGAAGGGACATACCATTCTATTACCCAATGGCCCCACTCACCATCCTTCTGTTTTTTCATTCCATACCATTCTTCCCTCCTCATCATTCTCCTACATATGTCCACTTCTATTAGAATTACAGGTAGAATCTGAAGTAACTAAGGAGACCAAGTTTCAAGCTTTTCTGAGCATATTGATTTATTAAGCAATGCATGTCCATTGCATTACAAAGAGGGATAAAGACTCCTCAGTTTAGCACTGGACCCTGAATACAAAAGGAGACAAATTGTTATACATTAAAAGAAAACAATTAACAGGACATAAACCAGGATTCAAAATTAGGTGATCTGATTTCTAATTGGAGAAAAGATTGGAGTTTTCCAAGTGGGAAGGGATAAACAAGTATGTGTAATTCTCTGATGTCAAAAAATGATATCTCCTGCTCTCTCTGCCCTCTAAATGTCTATATTCAGCTAAAGGAAGAAGGAAACAGTAGCTATCACTGTAGGGTGCCATTTTTCAGGTAAGACCTATGGTTGGCTTGAGTTGTATAACTGAGAAAACTTGCATCACTGTTCTAATTTGACTGGGTTTCTGGCTAACATAACATAGGTCCTTAGATAAGGGTCTCTAAGCAATAAACAGGCAACTAGGATAGAACTAATGGATAGAATTCTGGGTCTAGCATCAGAAAAACCTGAATTCAAATCCAGCCTCATATACCTGTATTGCCTCAGTTTCCTCATCTATAAAATGAGCAGAAGAAAGTGGCAAACACTCTAGTTGGTATCTTTGCCAAGAAAACCCCAAATTAGGTCATGGATAATCAGACACAGCTGAAATGACTAAATAACAACAAAATTTGGCTCTCATTGATACTACATCTTCCTACCTCTCAGCTCTAATTACAGAGTGTATTATTCCTTTTGTCTTTTCCTGGCACCCAATGTTTATCCCATAGTCCCTTCTGTCCCAGATCTTCTCCTTTCATCTCCATCCCTTCCCATAAAAGTTTCCTCCAATACTAAAACAGGGTAGAAATTTAATTTGATAGTGCCTCTGCTCTGTATTCCATTCTTATAATCATCAGGAAAAGAAGCATGGAAGTTTATGCTAATCCATGTCAGAAGCCCAGTGGAACTTGCCATTATAACAATGTGTGTTGACACAGATATCCCTCTCATGTCCCCACTCACATCCCTCCTCTCTCAGGGGAGCATTTTGTCTGTTTATGAATTGTAGATAGAAGAAGAAAAACAATATTGAAACGTGTGGCTGCTGATGGCAGGGAGAGGATCACCAGCTAATTGTTTCTGCCTTCTGTGCCATGGAAAACATTTTATTTTTGTCAAAACCCACTACAGAGCCTGAGTGACAGGGCAATGACAGCCTAAAATCTTTTGAACAAAACCTGCCCCGATAGGCAGCAGCATGTATAAAGAGAGTACCAGGGGAATGACAGCTTTTTCTTAGAATGGGATTCTTTCCATCTTTGCTCATTAGCATGTGTCAGGAACTTCATCAGTGACTGAGGAGCCTGGTTTGTCAAGTTGAAAGCAGCCAAAAAGATTTCACAAAGTACTGGTTGAGAACTCAGATCTCTTCAAAGGCAGCACAAGTTTGCTGTATTTCAATCACAATGTCTTTAGCTCATCTTGTCTGTGTTGATGTATATAACTAGACTATGGGTCTTGTTTGCATTGAGTTGCCAATTTGTTTAAAATATCTAAAAAAAACCAACAGCAATAATGGATCAACCAGTCGTGAACAGCCAACCTGATGGTCTAGTCCAACAATGCATTTGATTTAGATTCTTTTTCTTTCCCTGTGTTGACTCACCACTTAAGTCCTACTAATGCCTCGTGGTGACATGTATTCCTGGATTCACAAAGGCTCTGCCAGCAAAGCGCAGAATGGTGGATCTTGCCAAATTGGAAAGACTTTGAGAGCTGTCTCTTAACTTATCATATGACTGTCCTATATGCACCATCTTAGCTAAGTGAAAAAGCTCATTACCAAAAAGCTGGTTAGCAGGTGATATGTGTGGAGAGAATGTAAGGCCATTGGTCTAGATCAGAGATCTAGGGCCAGGGAATGTCTGGCCCATAGATCATATACTACAAAATCATTTAGTCTAGCCCTTCTAAGACAACCATAGGTGATGATGAACTGAAAGCTGGATACAGCAACCTCTCACTGGTTGTGTTCTATTGGTTGCCAGTTCTGTATGGCCCATGTTATAAATAAAATAAATATTATAAAAATAAATTTTAAAAAATCCAAACTGACCTTAGCAGAAAATAAGGTTGCCCATTCCTGGCCTAGATCATAAAGCTTTGAGCAATAGTATTAAATCCCCTATTTTACAAATGAGAAAATTTAAGTGACATTGTATGTCCTATATCTAGCAAGCTTCCAGTGAAAATTGAAACCCTGGTCTTCCTGAATCTAGTTTTTCTAGTACTTTTTTCACTAAATGATATATAGTATACTATAGATATATATAGATATGATTTTAATTAAATGTCTTGCTAATTGACTAAATGAATTTTTGGCTATTCTGATTTCTTGTTAAAGTCATTATTATTTATTTACAAACAAGCTTTTAAATCATAGATTTCTGAATTTTCCCTCCTTATAACTGCCTTATGAAGGAAGTTAATGTGTTTCATTACCACCGTTTTATAGATGAAGAAATGAGGATCACAGAGGGTAATTTGCCAAAGATTATATATTTAGTAAATTTCAGAGTGAAAAATCAAACCCAATTTTTCTTAAATTCTACTCTAGTGAAGTTTCCGTTGTATCAAAGTATGTAGTATATGTTGTTCAGTCATTTTCAGTTGCATCCAACTCTTTCTGACCCCATTTTTGGAGTTTTCTTGGCAAAAATACAAGCATTTGTCATTTTCTTCAGTTTGCAGTTCAGATTACAGATAAGGAAACTGAGGCAATTAGGGTCAAGTGACTTGCCTAGTAAGGGTCTGAAGTCACATTTGAACTCAAGAGAAATGGCTCCTCTGATTCCAGGCCTGACACTCTGTGCACTATGGCACCACCTAGCTGTTCATAAAGAATTTAGTATGCACTTGATCAGTATTTGTTAACTGATGCTTTCTGGTCCCCAGGCTTACTTGTCAAACTCACAAAACCTTCCCCTCTATCCACGTTAGAAGAGAAACAGAACAAAATGTTTTTGTTTTCTCCATCTGAAGTGTATCTTCCCTTGCAACAAACCTATGAGGTAGTCATTATTATTTTGCTTTTTATTTTTTTTTTAGTTCAGAACTTAACAACCACCAAAAAGCAGCATTTCTTTATACACAGTAGAAAATAAAAAGTATATTGGGGCAGCTGGGTGGCACAGTGGATAGAACACCAGCCCTGAAGTCAGGAGGACCTGAGTTCAAATCTGGTCTCAGACACTTAACATTCCCTAGCTGTGTGACCCTGGGCAAGTCACTTGACCTCAATTGCCTCAGCAAAAAAACAAAAACAAACAAAAAAAAGAAAATAAAAAGTATATGAAACTAAAACTCTATTTCATACCATTTGCTTTCCATAAAGCATGTAATAAATTCAACCTATAATTTTCAAAACTTTTCTGCGTTTCTATATTTCCTTCTGAACTTTTCTATATTTATTTGTGTATTTTAAAAATATTTCAATGATTCTCCTTTTTATATTTTCTTATTTTGCTTTCCAAAGCTATTGTTACCTCCCTCTTCTCCAAACATTCCCTTTCAAAATAGGAAAAAAAGTAAAATCCTTGTAATAAATAAGCATAATCAAGCAAAATAAATCTACAAAGTGGCCATGTCCAAATATGTTTGTCTCTTTCCACAACTTAGGTCCAATACTGCTCTGTCAGAAGATCAGTATTATATTCCATCATGGGTCCTCTGGAAATATAGGTTATCATTGATTTTGTCAGAGTTTTTAAATCTTTCAAAGTTGTTTTTTTAATAATAATGTTGTTACTTTCCAGTAGTTTTAGTCACAACCAACTATGCATAAACCTGGATAGGTTTCTATTTCCTTTTCAAGCTCATTTAATGGATAAGGAAACTGAGGCAAATAGGTTTAGGTGATTCAGGGTTCCATACCTAGTGAGTGCCTGGGGCTAAATTTGAAATCAGGTCTCCTCCAGATTCCAGGGCCAACACTATCTAATCCACTTTGCTGCCCTGGTTCTGCCCATTTCACTCTGCATTAATTGATACTTCCTGGGATTCTCTGCAATCATCTCTTTCACCTTTTTTTGACATAATAAAATTGATTATATTGATATACTACAATTTATTTCACCATCCCCCAATTGATGGGCAATCTTTTTAATTTCCAGGTCTTTTCATTTTTTTTTCCTTTTTAATCCTCACTTCAAAATTAGAATTTTTTTTTTGGCTTGTATCTTTTCCATTTTTATCCCTCTCTCCTAATCCCCACTTGTTTCCTTATTGAGTCTGATATATTTTACACCAAACTCTTTGTGGATGAGGAAATATAAATTTTTGTTCAACATCCTTTGTCCAGTTCAGATAAGAGTAAGATTCATCTAATAAACATTCCCAACATGTTTTTCTCCATGTTTGTATCCTTTTGTTGGACTCTTGTTTGAATATTAAAGTTCCCAGTCCTGATTTTTATTCAAAAATTCATGAAAGTACTCTGTTCATTAAAGATCCATTTTTCCCTCTCTAGGAACAATCACCTTTTAGAATAACTTATTCTTGGTTTTAAACCTATATTCTTTGTCTTTTAGACTACTGTATTTAAGAAACTCCTTTCATTTTTGTGAGAAATTACCAGATCTTATATAAACCTTATTGTAGGTTTTAGTACTTAAAATCTTTGACTGCATTTTTTTTCTTTTTTTTTTCTTGCCTAAAATCTCTGGATTTAAATTATAACATTTTCAAGTTGTTTTTCAAAATGGTTGTATCTATTCACAAGTTCACCAAGACTGCATCCATGTGCCTGCTTTTCCATAGCCCCTTTGACATTTATGTTTTTCCCATTTTGTCATGTTTGCCACTCTTGATTGTGAGATGGACTTATAATTACTTTAATTTGAATTTCTCTATTAATGATTTAGAGCATTTTAAAATATGAGAATATTGGCCCTGCTTTTCTTCCCTTAAGAATTGCCCATTCATATCTGTAAGCCTATCAACTGGAAAATATCTCTTACTTTTATACATTTAAATCTCTCCCCCAAAGTGTGGGAAACTATTTTAATTAAGTTTGTTGATTGTGTTAAGAATTCTCTTTGCCAATCAAGAGCCATGTCTTCCTCTTCCATATACTCAACATCATGCAAAACTTTACTAGCCTTGTCTAGAAACAAGATTATATTGACAAAGAGAGGCAATGTGGTGTAAAGATTAAAAATTTGCCTTGAGAATTAGGAAAACCTAGATTCAAAATTTGCCTCCTACACATACTACATATGTGACCCTGGACAAGTCATTTAATTCAAAATGCCTCAGAATCCCTAAGATGAGAACTGTTTTGTTAAATGGAATTCCTCCCTATATGTCTCCTACACCAGTGAAATCACAGATCTGAACCAAACTAAAATGGTTACAAAGCAAAAGTTTCTCGATTTTACTCCTGTTTTTGCTAACTCAAATTACATTGCTCAATCACTCATAATCACCACCAATAAAAACAAAACAAAATAAAAGTTTCCATATCAGGAACTTTAAGATTATGACCATTTTAATTCTACCCATGAGGGAAATTTGGATTTTAGTGATCAAAGTCTGGTTAAAAAGTAAAGTTCTCAAAAATAGTTTATATAAGGAACTTCACTGTCTGGGTTTAAAAAGGAATTGATCTAAAATGTGACATATAGTCCCTAAAATTGATGTTTAACAGAGCCCAAGCCATAATTGGTAAAAGCCATTTAAGTTTTATTTGGAAAATGTCCAAGGAATTTCAGACAAGACCCGTATCTTGAACTTAGTTGCAGAGCCAGTGGATTCAATTTCATCTTATCTATCTCAGATGCTCACATATTTGAACCAACACCAACTCACATATTCATCCCTGCATCTGCTGATTTCTCAGTTTTAAGTGTTTCCACAGCAGGTAGCTAGTGAAGGGAGAGAACTTTAGATAGACTTTTGAGCTTTGTTCATGAACTAGAAATGTGTGCTTCAGATGCTTGTTGAAGTAGGCTCCCCAAAACTTAATTTGTTGTAAGGGAAGGAGAAATCTTATACTCAATCCTAAACAAAATATTATTCTTATAATTGGGTAAAGTAAAAAGGGAGTTCTGAAAAAAATTCAGGGAGCCCCTTCTATAAGTGCAGGAATTAGAACTATTTTTTTTTTTTTGCTTTTTGCTGAGGTATTTGGAGTTAAGTGACTTGCCCAGGATCACACAGCTAGGGAATGTTAAGTGTGAGATCACATTTGAACTCAGGTCCTCCTGATTTCAGGGCTGGTGCTGAAATTAGAACTATCAAGAGAAAAAAAAATAAAGCTAGATCACTATTAAGATTCAAAATAGACTTAGTTTGAAAAATTATTTTTAGTCAATTCATAGCTTCTGCCAAAGGCTGACACAGTCTTTGTGATTTGTTCATTGTGTTTCTTCTCTGAAGGCAAAGCCATAAAAATGTCTTTCATTTTAGCAAATGATCAGAGACTCTCATCACTGTTAATTGGATATGAAGAGATAAGAATGAAATGAATCTCTTGCCTTCCACATACACAAAAGTGCAGGCTCACAGTGTTAGAGCTGGAGTGGACTTCCTAGGACTTCTTCCTCACTTTATAAAGGAAGAAAATGGGGTAATCAAAAAGATGGAATCACAGAAGTAGTTTATAACAAATCCAGGTTTGGAACCCAAATTTTAGATCCTTTGATAACAAACCAGGGCTGCTGCCATAATATAATACTTCTTCTTATTGATATTTAATAGTATTTAACACTCAAATATCTCTAGAAAGTTATTAGTGTCAAGATTCTAAAATCCTAAAATTATGGATTAATCTTTTAAAAATGGGTTAAATTTAGTTGCATCATATCAATGTGCCAAAGATCACTTCATATTGAAATTTGCCATCAATATGATAGAAAGAACCAGAAAAATATGTCAATAAATTGAGTATATTTTACTAATATTTTAAAAATTAATATTTCTATGTTGGGAAATATCATTCCAAAGTTCCTCTCTTACATAGTGCTATCTATAAAAGTTAGAATTTTAATGTAGACTCTTAAATTCTGGAAAAGAACTTAAATTCTCTAAACACTACTCAGTTTACAGAAAACATGTTTGCTAAATAGAGATAAAAATGATAGTGTTTGCTTTACACAGGAATTCAAGTATCCCTTGCAGTAATTCCATTATCTGTCCCCTAAGGGTCTAGAGCCCAAAAATGTTCACACGGGCAATAACTAGATCTGTGATTCACAATTAGATTTTCTGTTGCAAATTCCATATTTTTCCTATTAGGTGAGACAGAGAATTTAGATGTCCATCAGTCAATAAGCATGAATTAAGCACCTACTTTGTGCAAGGCAGGGGCTATCTCCAGCCATTCTGATCTATATCTTACCCCTGGACTCAGCGGGCTCTTGAAGAGAAAATGAGACAGACCTCTGTCACTTCAATTCAATTTATTTGCATGTCATCACATCACCTCCCTGATGTCATGGACCTCTTCAAGAATGAAGCTCAAACAACAACTTTGTGCCAGGTATTCTGCTAGATACCAGGATTCAAATTTAAAATAAAAATAGTCTCTTTATTAGACAAGTTCCTAGTTAAAGCTATACACTTTCTTATATGCAGTTTTCTTCTCATTCACTTCTCATAAATTTGTAGTCTGGCTTCCTGCTTTTATCATACATCTGAAACTCTTCTCTCTGAAGTGATCTTCTAATTGCAAAATCTAATGCTCTTTTATCAGATCTTATTTTCCTTAGGTCCTGTAGTATCTAACACTATTGATCTTGCTGTATACTCCTGTCTAGGTTTTCATATAACCTCTCTTCTGTTTTTTTTTATCTTTCCATAGTTTTTTCATACTTCCTCTTCTTGATATTAACAAGTTTTTAGGACTCAAATATTTATAGAAAGTTATTAGCATTGATTCTAAAATCTTAAAATTATAGATTAATCTTAGTATCCATTTTCAATCTTATTTTTCAAGACATGGCCATGAACTACCAAACTGTACATAACATTTGACCCAGCAACATCACTACTAGATCTGTATCCCAAAGATATGAAAAAAGAAAAAAGAATCTATATATACATATATATAATATTTATAGCAACTTTTTTGGGGCACCACAATTTGAAAATTGAGAGAATGATAACCACCTGGAGAATGTGGTATATGATTATTGTGCAATGAGAAACGCCAAGCAGGGTGCTTTCAGAAAAACCTCAAAGGCTTATATGAATTGTTGCAAAGTGAAGTGAACAAAACCAGGAGAACCTTATACCTAATAATAGTAATAGGATTTCTATTGGGAATGACTTCTGATTAATAGAAGACAATTTTGAAGAAGTGTGTGGGTTGGTTTGTTGTTGTTTGTTGTTGTTGTTGTTTTTTGCTGAGGCAATTGGGGTTAAGTGACTTGCCCAGGGTCACACAGCTAAAATGTGTTAAGTGTCTGAGACTAGATTTGAACTCAGGTCCTCCTGACTTCAGAGCTGGTGCTGTATCCACTGTGCCATGTAGCTGTTGAAAAATGAAACCCACCTCTACAGAAAGACCTGATGGAATCTGAATGCATATCAAAGCATATTTTTTAAAATTTTTCTTTATTCTTCTGTTGTGGTTTTTGTTTTGTTTTGTTTTGTGTGTGTGTTTTCTTTTGCAACATGGCTAATACAGAAATAGGTTTCTCAGGGCTTCACTTGCATGATCTATATTAAAATTCTTATTTTTTCAATGGGAAGAGAGAATTTGGAACTCAGAATTTTTTAAAATGAATATTACATGTTTTTAAAAAATAAAAATAGGAAAACAACTTCATCCCAACTTAACTCTCCAGATTTATTAAGCATTACTATCCAGTTTATTGGCTAACAAAATTTCCATTTTTATTATTCCTCAGATTCTCCATTTCCTCCATGCCTCTGTATTGTTGTTAACTATCAAAAAAAGAGAATGACAGAATCTAAGCATTGGAAGGCCCTTTAGCAGTCGTCTTATCTAATCTATGCCTGCACAATAATGCCCTTTCTGTACAAGATGCCAGACAATTGGTCATCCAGTCTTCACTTGAAGTCCTCCAGGGGCGGGTGAGCATGAGGAACTTCACTGCTTCACAAGGCAGCCTACTATGTTTTGAGATAGCTCTAATTTTGATCAAATTTTTCCTCACATCAAACATAAATTTGCCTTTTGGGAACATACACCAATTATTTCTATTCTACCTTCTCTCCTTTTACAGTTGAAGTAAAGCAAAAGGATCAAAGCTATATATTTAATTTTGACCTAGTCAGGACCAGAACCCAGTTTTCCTGTTTCCAAAATGAATGTTCTTTCCATCATACCAAGCATTTCAATTAATTTAGCACTAATAGAAAATATTTCTTCTAGGTTGTTTGCTTTGAATATCAATCATATAATTTCGATAACTAAAAAACTCAAGTAGGAAAAAATTGTCCTCACTGTATGGATTATAATTTTATGTATTTTATACAGCTTTCTTCTAAAAGATTATTCATAAAGAGACTATAATGATTTTCTTTCCCTGATGCCCACTGGATTACAGAACAGCCTAAATATGAGGACCCTAATCTATGAAAGATTACAAAGTAAAAGGTTTAATACAACATAATGAAGAGCATCAAAAACATGAAGAATCTGTGATTTCTAAATAAGGACCTCCATAATCGGGGACCCTTCATGTGGGGACTCTCTTTATGCAAATCAGAACCGATCTGTGACTAAGAAGATAAATTCCACAGAATCCCCAGAGCCCCAGAACTGTTAAGTGGCTTGCTCATGATCATATGAGAAAGTTGGTTTTAAAATCAGAACTTTCCAACTCCCAGATAAGCCCCCTAGGAACTATAAAAGTCTACTTCTAATAAAGTCAATTAAGAAAAATTAGTAAAATTAAAATGAAAACAATAAAGCAGAGATAGTGGTAATTTTTTATCTTTACAATTGATGTCCTTCATGGGTTACTGCCAAAAAAAGGACCAGATGATGTCTCAGCACTCTGAGTTTACAAATTAAATTTGGGGAAATGTCTTGTTGATTGTTACTGTAGGTAATCAGAAATTGACTGGGCATGGATTGATAATTACAGAGAGTTGGCTAATTAGAAGGGGACAAGTGAAGTGAATTCAGATGAGATATTAGAGCAAGCTGGGTGGGCAGACACGCATTTGAAGGAAATGGTAGCATGGTCGACTATATGGTACTAGCTTTCAATAACTTTTTGTCAGGGTTCATTGGTGACCTCTGTTAAGAATAATCAATATCCTCCAGAAGTTTCTCTGGCCCAAAGTTTGTCTGAGGAAGAAATGTGGGGAAGGGAGCATAAATGGAATTTTTTAATCTGTGCTTAAAATCATAGTTTGAGAGTTAGAAAAGGAGATTTCAGAAATCATTCATCCAACCCTAGAGAGATGAAATTACCACAAATGGAGCTTGAATCCAGATCTTCAAATTACATATTCCATACTCTATCAGTCTCTTATTTTTATTTTTGCTCTTATATCAAACTGCTTACAAATTTGTCAAGTTGTTTTAGTGCCTCCTCCCTACCCCCAAGAGTGACTAAGCTCTAATAATTAACCAACAACTCAGAAACAACTGGATTCCATTTGCCCACTTTACTTTGGGGACAAATTGCATTAGCTCCTATCTCAACTTATTAATGTATCCTCCAGGGTTTTTGTGTCCTTGAGAGTATTCTGCTGATCCCAGAGATTGATGAAGCAAGTCACTGAACAAATATTTACTACCTGAGCTGGCTGGACCCTCCTAGCTTCATGCTGGGTGGGCACTGATAAAATGAGAAAGTTGGCCTTGGAGGAAAGTGTTGACATCTCAAGGCAAACTCACTGGATTACTTTCCTTTGTGGCACAGTTATTTCTGTCTCAAAGATTTTAGACTATTTGCTATGTCATTTTCCCATTACAATCTTTATTTTCATTTTTCCTCTTTTTTTGGCTCACAGAAAAATAGACTGCTTCAAGTCTCCTAGAAAAATAGTAAGAATTGCCTTTTAATAACCCAATCACATATAAAGCTGGAAAATAAAGTAAATAGTGTGCGCAATATGAAGCTTGGGGTGATTTATAATTAAATTTGTACTTTCCTGATATCTTATGCTTATAAGGTTTAAGATTTCATTTCCTGAATGTATGCCATTATGTTACTACCTTAAGAATTCATACAATTATTGGAGCCATTATTTTGTATTTATGTAATGCTATGCTCAACATACTTTATACATTCCCATGTAACCCTATTTTTTCCTTACTCTCTTGAGAAAAAAGGAAGGAAGGAAGAGAGGGAGGGAGGAAGGAAGGAAGAAAAGAAGGGAGAGAGAGAAAGAAAGAAAGAAGAAAGGAAGAAAGAAAAAAAAATCATTCTTTCTTTTCCCAAATCTTCATTTTTTTTGGATTTTTTCTCCCACTTGACATTTTTTATCCTTTACGGCATCTAGACATCTAGACATCTAGACAACAACCTTTATCATTTGAAATTGAATATTTGGACCCAAAGACTTAACCATTAAAATGTCAATACTGGCTTGGAAAGAGGCTTCCAATGAAAAACTCCAGGGATCCATCTTGATCTTGTACTATTTAACATTTATTTAAGGGCTCAGATAATGGCACCGATATTATTATTATTGGGTTTTCAGATGACACAATACTGATAGATATCACTAATACACTGAATTATAGAATGAAGTTCCAAAAAGACTTTGGCAAATTAGAACAACACTGCTCTCAGTCTAATGACAAAATTTAATTTCAGTAAATTTACATTCTTATACTTGGATTTAAGAAAAAACTTAAATACAAATATAGGATAATGCACGATTAAATGGTTTTCTCTGAAAAGTTGTAGTTTGTCCATAAAAAAGAATTGGGGTAAGAAATGGGAGAAATAGTGGGCAATCAATGTAAATTGTCAGTATGATATGGCAGCCAAAAGTGCTGACATAAAAGTATGTTGCAGTAAATGTAGCATGATAACCAAGAATTAAGTGATATTTTCTCTGTACCTTGTTCAATTTTGACCCCATATAGCTTGTTGTCTTCAGTTGTGAGCACCAAAGAATACAAAGAAAAGTAACAAGATCGAGAGCATCTAGAAAACAGTGAAAGAACACTCAAGTTCATGACGTATGTGAGTCAGCTAAAAAAAAATGGGGATATACTACTTGAGGAAGAGAGGACTCTGAATAAATTGTTAACTATCTTCTAGTACTGGGAAAGCTGTGAGGTAAAAGAGGGATTAGGTATATTTTTTAATCCCAGAGGGAAGGACTAAAAGTGATAGATAGAGACTCAGCAAAGAAATTTTAGACAGAGGAATTGGATGCTCTGGGATTGAGGAGGGGTGGAAGCAAAAAAAAAAAAAAACCCTCTCATTAAAGGTCCTCCAGCAAAAAATGGGATGATCACTTAAGTGTACTAAAGTAGAGAATACAGGTTACAGACTGGACTACCTGGCCCTTGGGGTCCTTGTTCATTCTGAAATTCTGTTATCTCTAATCTTGAATCATTCTCATGGTTTATTTTCCTTGTTTTTCACCCTCAAGGCAAAGTGTTGCTGGAAATATAGTGATATATTATCTTATAAAATATGAATAACATTGAAGACATGACCCACTACAAATCCACACAATTCTTTTTTGTTTGTTTTGTTTAGAAGCCCTTTTATTTCTTTTGTGCATTCACTTCCAAACCATCTCTCTGTTCTCTTCGAGATCATAAGTCCTCCTATTCCTTTCTTATTTGGGAATGGTTTATTTCATTCCTTATGAAAACATAAAAGTCACAGCAACATTTCACTACATCATTTTGTTGTTGTTGTTCAGCCACTTTTCAGTAGCGTTGGATTCTTTGTGACCCCATTTGGGATTTTCTTGGTAAAAATACTGAACTGGTTTATCATTTCCTTCTCAAATTGAGTTAATCAGGGGTAAGCAATTTGCCAAGGTCACACAAATAGTAAGTGTCTGAGGCCAAATTTGAAGCCACAAAGATGAATCTTTCTGACTCCATACCCAGGGATCCATGCATTGAGATGTCACCTAACCACTTACAGTATACCTGGTTTTTACATCTTTCAGAGTTGGAGTTGTACATTGTAGCTAAGACTAGATCATTCTTTGATGCTTTAGGTCAGGGTTTCTTAAACTTTTCACACTCTTGACCTTTTTTTGCTTGAGAAAGTATATATAGATACATAAAATAGGTATAAAAATCAATTTGCAACCCCCCTATTCAGTTGCAATGCCTCATATGAGGACATGCATCAGAGTTTAGGAATATGTGCTTTAGATAACATTTCTTCTCATTTTCTGAGGATTCTTATCTCAGAGGATTGTGTTCTATTCAAAATATTGGCAACTAGATGGCACAATGGATAGAGCACCAGTCCTGGAGTCAGAAGGATCTGATTTCAAATCCTGCCTCAAACATTTTAATACGTCATCCCTGTGTGAGACACTTAATCCAAACTTCCTTGCAAAGAAGAATAATACAGGAAAGCACTCATTCCAAAATTTAACTAACTATGATTCTAGGTAAAGCATTTCATTTCTTAGACCCTCAGTTTCTTCATCTATAAAATGAGTTTCATAATTGATACTCTCTCTCTTGTAGGTTTGTTGTAAGGAAAGTATTTTATAAATATTAAAGCCCAATAGAAACACAAGTTATTTTTCTTGTTTTTGTTGTTGCTCCCACACTTAGACCTTCCCTGATGAGCATCTTTAATTTCTCCCTCTCTATTGGCTTCTTTTCCTCTATGTACAGAATCATAGATCTTGATAGTTGGAAGGACCTTAGTGGCCTCTAATCCAATCCATTGTAATATTCTTGACAAATGAGTATTCAGACTTTCCTTGAAGACTTCCAAGAAGGGAGAACTGTACAAATATCTTTCTCCTTTAAAAATTAAAAGAAATCAAAATATAACTCTTTCATCCTGTTTCCCTCTCTGATTATTCTATTTTCCCCTTTATTTTTAATATCTTCAAATCTCACTGCTTTTGTTTTCTCACTATGTATTGCTATGATTAATAGTTGGACTTCTTTCTTCATTAATCTATAGAAATTGAATTTTCAAAGTTCACCAAAGTTCACTTTCTTGCCATATCTAATAACATTCCCAAAGTCCTCACTCTACTTGAAAGAATTGATAACATCCTTCTTGAGATATCCTTTCCTTCAGGCAAGAGGAAATAGCCTGATTTGGGATGGAAAGTGAGGTGGAAACAGTTATGCTATGATTTGACTTTGATCTTGCTTGTGATTATTTGAAGAAATCCCTTTTTCCACAGGTACAAAAATAAAGACATTTCATTAAATGATCCTATAAGACCCCTTCCAACTCCAAGGTAATGTTTTCAATCCTAGTGCTGCCATTAGATAAAAACGTGGGCTAAAACAAATCCCTCTCTCTCTCTCTTGACTTCAGTTTTTCATCTATGACCTATAGGAGTCAGATTAGAGCATCTAAATCCCTTCCAGGACTGACATATCACATACCTTTATGCAGTAGAAAACCAATATCAATGCTACCAAAAAATCATTTTAACTGGCTATATAACCTTTCACATTAGAATTAATGGTTCTTTAAAAAGTTATAAACCCCTGAGAACTATACACATATGGCCATGCATGCACTTTACACATATAAATACAAATCTGAATGTATGCAGACACATGCATCTTTGTCTGTAGTGGATCCTAATTGCCCTCCTGTGGGTACAGCTGCAAACATAACACACAATGTTGCTTCTGCTCAGAAGCTATTGCAATTTTTAGACAGATGAAATAAAGTTAGTTGAGATTTTTTTTTAATTGAAGATTTCATCTCACTGTCCCATAGGACATTTGGAAAGGATGCCTGTTGTCTAAGGGGCAATGCTGAGAAGTCTGGGCCGATGAGAGAATTTCAGGTGTTTATACTACACAGGTGTTATGAAATGAATATCAGAGCTTTTAGCTAATTGAGGGTTATTTGCTGCTGTGGGTGAGGAAGCACAGATATACACTAGACTTAAAATAATCTATTTCACAAATATTAATGAAGCAATGCTGAGAGGAAGAAAATTGATTTTCCCAAATAGTAAAATTTATTAAAGCTGGTGTCGACAGCCAGCAGAGCTCTGCTAAGAAGTAACATCCAGGACTTGATTCATTTTCTTTGGTTTCCACTAAAAATGGGAGGCACTAAATGGTATTGCCTAGTGGAACCTGGCATCTACCCTTTCGAAATGACCTTTTTTTTAAAATAAACCCTGCTGTTTGCATGATAAAGCTCTTGGTGTTGCTATATCATAGATGCATAGAGCTTGACAGGATCTGAGGCCACTGAATACAGCATCCTCATTTAATGGATGAGGATGCCCAAATTAGGGAAGTAATGAGATAGATATGTTCAAGATCATACAGATAATAGTTAATTTTAGATTCACGCTTAGAATTGAAGTTTTCCAACTCTAAATACTTTGCTCTTTCATTGGGTCTCACTGCCTCACTACATAAAAGTATGGGACATGGAAAAAGCATGTCCTTTGTGATTGACATGGCCCGTTGACATTCTGTGATCAAATGAATCCGCTACTTACCACCTTTCCAACTGGTACGTGTAGATTTGGCAGTCAATCTTCCTAGGATCTCTAAGCTATTTCATGAATTATGTCAAGAAGTGACCTCTATCATTCATTCAGGTGAATAGATTTATGGGGTATCAAGAAATAGTTGGTAAACATTGTCCCTTAATATTGGACATGGCAACATGGTGAAGTGATGGATACTAAGTTCAAATCCCCCTTCCACTTCTCCTTACTTTCTTTGTGAGTTTGGGCAAATCAATAAACTACCACTAAATTTATGCATCTGTTAAATAAGGGGGTTAGACTGCAGAGCCCTGGGGTCTAGACCTTTTAATTCTATATCTCTAAAATTATAAATCACCTCACCACTCTGCCTCAATTTATCCCTTATAACACAAATTTGGACAAGCTGATCCTGAAAGCTCATTATGTTCTTTACTCCAATGACACTGGCCTCTTGGATATTCCATGAATAAGATTCCTTCTCTCAGTTCGGGGCATTTTCTCTGTCTATACCCCCATGTCTGGAATGTTCTCCTGCCTTTTCTCTGACTATTTGACCTTCCTGTCTTCCTTTAAGTCCCAACTAAAATCCTATCTTTTAAAATGAAGCATTCTTCAATCTCTCTCAATGCCTTCCCTTTGATATTTTTTTTCTTATTTATCCTCTATAAAGGATTCTTTGTTTGTATATTGTCTTCTCCATTTGATTATGAGCTCCTTGAATGCAGGGACTACCTTTTGCCATCTTTTGTATCTTCATTATTTAGAACATTGCCTGGTACATGGTAAGCCAATAAAATTTTCATTGATTTATTATTATTCTATGAACATCTCCATGAATCATGTGATTATTCAGTTGTGCATAGAATACGGAGGAAACAGTAATGCTTAATAAATGCTTGTGTAATGAATGCATAACATGCTTGCAGGTTAAGAATGAAACAATCTGTTGATTGTTAAATGATGAATTCATTAAACAGGCAAAATATAGAATGACAGAGTATTGCAGAGTTGGAAGGACCCCCAACGATCACTTAGCAGAACCCATTATCTGAAAAAAAATCATCTTCTCATAACATCTCTTGACAAATAATTGCCTTGCCTTCACTTTGAAATCTATAATAAGTAATAGGAACTCTCTAATTCTTCAGATAGCCTGCTTTATTCTAGTAACTCTAAGTCTAAGGGTTTTTTTTTCTTAAATTAAGTTGAACTTTGTGTCTTTTTACCTATTGGTTCTACTTCTACCCTCTGGAATTAATTGGGCAAAGCAGAACAAAATCAATCCTCATAATTGACTTTTTGGGGGAAGAGTGGAAGGAAATTTTTTTTAATTTCATCAATATAGGGAATTCTTAAAAAGGAAACCTCTTTACCAATACAGATGAATAATTCTACATCTTATATTTTAAAGAGCAATAGGGCACTGAGAAATTAAAAGACTGCTTAAGATCCCAGTGCAACTGTGTTTTAGAACAAGGATGTGAATCCACAATTTACTGCTACCAAGCTTGATTCTTCTTACTATGCTACATTTTGAGGAACATTCTGATATTTGAACTCTACAATTATGGCTGACTTAAGTCTTTCCTTCAGACTAAAAGAGCTTGGAAACATTTAATCAGGAACTGCCATGAGTATGACACTATACCAGGTACTTAGGGACATACAAAGGAAATAACAAACATTGCTTCTAATACAATCACAGAAATTCAGAATTGGAGTAGAAAGAAAACCTCATGGGTCACATGTTACAACCAATATCTGGCCAAGAATCTCCTAAATAACAAGTAACATCCAGCCTCAATATGAAGATATTTAGTAGAGATTCTAGTGCTTCTTAAGCATCTCATTTCACTTTTGGACAGTTCTGATTGTTAGGAATTTTTATTTCATATTTTTCATTTTTCCCCTAGTGACCAAATGCCTTTCAATTTCCAATGGCCAGGCAGAATCTAATGTCTTTTTCCTTAAAAATAACCCTTCAAGAAAAACACCTATCTAAATCACCTAGCAAAAAAAAAAAAAACACCTATCAAATAATGCCCCAGAATTAACATTCCCTGGTTTTTCAACTTACTAAAATTCTTGACAGTCTATTCACTATTTTAGTCTCTACTTTCTTTCCACAAATAGTATAAGTGAAAGAAAGGAATATTTCTTTGAATGTTAGGAAATAGACTTGGCAACAAATAGACTATATGGGGGTGAATGTGAGTTAGGAATCAGGGATGAAATTGAGGTTGTGAGCCTGAAAGATTAAAAAGAGGATGATCCCTTAAAAATCATAATTAGGAAATTCAGAAAAGTAGTAGGTTTGGAAGGTGGAAGAAAATAATGAAATATTTTGGATATGTGGAGTTTCAGTTACTTATGGGACATCTAGTTCAAGTTTTCCAAGAAACAGTTGGTGATTTGAGATAGAAGGATAGGAGATTAGGATTAGATAAATATATTGGAAATTTTCGGTATACACATCATAATTTAACCTGAGGAAGACTAGTAGACTAAACAAAATAGATTATCTAGATGAAGAAGAGAAGAGGACCCCAGACAAAGCTTTGTAGAACACTCAAAGTAAGTGTCATGACCTACATAAGATGGAAGAAAGGAGATAGAGAAAGAATGGTCGGACATTGTACCAAAGTAAATCAATTGATGAGATTTGAAGCCAGCTTGCCAAGGTGTGGAAGAGAGAGTGACAGAAAGGAAAAAAGAAGTGCTGATGGTACCGTTCTCAGGCATGAAAGGGAGGAAAGACATAGGACAAGTAGCTCACAGAGATATTCAGATCAAGTAAGGGCTTTTTTGAAACCTAATTTAGATCAGTCCATTGATTCAAAGTTGGGATTAGAAAAGAGTAACATACTTTGGGACCATAAAACAGAATTTTAAAATTATAATACTTGGTAAACTGTAACACACTGCAAAACAATGTTAATATTAGCGTTGTCACAATAGTGTAGTTGTCAGCACTTTATTATAATCATAACTGTTCATAATAAACTTCTTATGTCATTTTTAATCTACTTATGTCAGATCATATATCTATAGCTACAAGGACTTCAGAGGCCAGTTATTTTAATCCTCTCAATTTTGTTTTTGTTTTGTTTTAATATTTTTATTTTTCTAGCTACTGTAACACAATTTTTTACACTTTTTAAACTTTGAGTACCAAATTCTCTTCCTTTCTCCCCACAACCCTCACTGAGAAGGCACATATGAAGTTATGTAAAACATTTCCACAAACATCATGCTGCAAAAGAAAATATAGATTTCCCTCCCCCCCAAAAAAATCTTAAGAAATAAAAGTTTAAAAAGTATGCTTCAATCTGTATTCAAATACAATCAGTTTTTTCTCTGGGTATAGATAGCATTTTTCATAAATCCTTTAGAGTAGTCTTGAATTATTGTACTGCTGAGAATAACAAAATCATTCACAAAACTTTGCTTGTAGTATGCACACAGTACATTTCATTTTGCTTGGACACGTGAAAGTCTTTCCAGGTTTTTCTGATAGTATCTTGCTTATCATTTCATATAGGACAGTAATATTCAATTGTACTCACATACCACAATTTATTCAGCCATTCCCCAATTGATGGGCATCGCTTCAATTTTTGAGAAAAGAGCTGTTATAAATATTTTTGTACATATAGATTCTTTTCTTTTTTCTTTTATTTATTTAATATTTTACAAGTTACATTGAAAACAATTTTTTAAATTTGTTTTTAAGATTTTTGAGTTTTAGATTCTTTCCCTTATCCCCATCCACAATTAAGAAACTACATGGGAAGTTATGAAAACATTTCCAAAAAAGTCAAGTTGTGAATGAAAACATAGATCTCCCCCCCCAATGAAAATAAAAACCCTCAAGAAAAATTAAGTTGAGAGAGATAGAGAGAGAGAAAGCGAGAGAGAAAGGTAGAAAAAAGAGAAAGAAAGACAGAGAAATAGAGAGAAACAGAGACAGACAGACAGACAGAGAATGCTTCAATCTGTATTCAGAGACAATCAGTTTCTTCTTTGGGGATGGATAGGATTTTTCATCTTTATTCCTTCAGTGTAGTCATGGATGATTGTTTTACTGAGAATAGCAAATTCATTTACAGCTGGTCATCCCTGTATATTGCTGTTACTTTGTATATAATACATTTAACTTTGCTTGAGTTCACAGAGAACTTTCCAGTTTTTTTTTTTCTGAGAGCATCCTGCTCATCATTTCCCATAGAAAAATAATATTCTATCACAACACAAACCACAAACCACACAAACCACAAACATTGAGTCATTCTCTAATTGATGGGCATCCTCTGAATTTCCAATTGCTTTGCCCTGAGAAGCAAGTTGCTGTGAATATTTTTATACATAGAGGGCATTTTTCTTTTTTTAAAATCTCTTTTATTATTCATGCCTCGTAGTGGTATTGTTAGGACAAAGAATATGCACAAATGTATAGTCCTTTGGGCATAGATCGTACATTTTGATCATTTATCAATTGGGGAATATTTCTTATTTTTTATAAATTTGACTCAATTTGCTCTGTGTTTGAGAAATGAGGTCTTATCAGAGAAACTTGCTTTAAAATTCTTTTTACAATGACTGTTAACTTGTGTTTCCACCATTTATTCTCTCCTTTTACTCTGTTCCTTCTCAAAAGTATTTTGATACTGACCATTCCCATCCCTAATATGCCCTCTCTTTTATCTTTCTACCTTTTCATATTCTATTCCCCTCCTATTTTCCTGCAGAGTAAGATAGATTTATGTATCCCTATTGAGTATGTATGTTATTTTCTTTTTGAGCCAATTTTGATGAGAATAAGGTTCACTCAATCCTCCTCTTCTCCACTTCTTTCCCTCTGTCTCTTTTTTATGGCAGATAATTTGTACCAATTCACTTCTCTCTTTCCCTTTTTCTTAATACATTTCTCTCTCACTCCTTAATTTAATTATTTTTTTTTTTTTGCTTTTTTGCTGAGGCAATTGGGGTTAAGTGACTTGCTCAGGGTCACACAGCTAGGGAATGTTAAGTGTCTGAGACCAGATTTGAACTCAGGTCTTCCTGACTTCAGGGCTGGTGCTCTATCCACTGCGCCACCTAGCTGGCCCCAATTTAATCATTTTTAAAAGATATTATCCCTTTTTTTCAATTCAAATCTGTGCCCTCTGTCTATATATACTCCTAACTGTCATAATAATGAGAAAGTTCTAATGAGCTACAAGTATCATCCTTCCATGCAGTAGTGTAAACAAATAAACTTTATTAAGTCATTTATGATATCACTGTCCTGATTACCTCCTTATTCTTCTCCAGAGTCCTGTTTCTGAAAATCACATTTTCTATTTAGTTCTGTTCTTTTCATCATGAATGCTTAGAAATCTTCTATTTCATTGAATGACCAATTTCCCTCAGAAGGATTATACTCAATTTTGTTGGGTAGGGGATTCTTGATTGCAATCCTAGCTACATTGCTCTCTAGAATATCATACTCCAAGCCCTCTGGTCCTTTAATGTAGAAGCTGCTAAATATTGTGTTATCTTGACTATGGCTCCACTATATTTGAATTGTTTCTTTCTGAATCCTTGCAATATTTTATCCTTGAACTCAGAGTTCCAGAATTTGGCTATAATATTCCTGAGAGTTTTCATTGTGGGATCTCTTTCAAGAGGTGATTGGTGGATTCTTTCAATTTTTATTTTACCTTCTGATTCTACAACAGGACAATTTTCCTTAATAATTTCTTGAAAGAAAATGCCTCATTGTGATCATGATTTTCAGATAGACCAATAATTTTTAAATTTTCTTTCCTGAATCTATTTTCCAAGTCAGTTTTTAATGAGATATTTCACATTTTTTTCTATTTTTTTTCATTTTTTTGGTTTTGCTTTATTGTATTTTGATTTTTCATAGTCAATAGCTTCCATTTGCTCAGTTCAGATTTTTAAGGAATTATTTTCCTCAATGAGCTTTTGTACTTCCTTTCCCAATTGGCCAATTTTATGGCCTTCTTTTCTTCATTAGCTTTTTGTATTTCCTTTTGCACCTCTCTCAATTCTTTCCCTAATTTTTCTTCTATATCTCTTACTTGATTTTCAGAATAACTTTTGAGCTCCTCCCTGGCCTGACCCTATTCTTATTTTTCTTGGAGGCTTTGGATGTAGGAGCTTTGACTTTGTTATCATCTTCTCAGAGTGTGATTTGATCTTCCCTGTCACCATAACTTTCAATGGCCAGAAACTTTTTTTGTTGTTGTCCACTCATGTTTCTAGCCTGTTATTCTGCTTTTAACTCTTTGTTAAGGTAGGGCTCTATTTCCAGGGTGAAGGGTGCACTGTCTCAAGTTTCAGGGGTTTTGTGCAGCTGTTTTCAGAAATCCTTCTAGGAATCTGACCACAAGCACTCTTTTCTGCCCTGGAACTATGAGGAAAGTCTCCATTCCACTGTAGCTGTAAGATCAGAATCCTGCTGCTCTGCCCTCCCTCCACCTGTGAGATCTCCAGAAGCCATAGCTGAGCTCCTGCTTCCACTGCTATTGATTCATTGGCTCTCAAAGCCCAGTCATAGTTTTCTGGAGTTCCTCTGATACCCTAATGCATTAAAGCAAGCTGTCCCTGGCATCTTAGGTTGAGAGTCTTGGAGAGTGCTTCCAGTGCCACACATTCAGAAGCCAAATGGTCTGCTCCTGGTTTCCTGGGAACCATGCCGTGTTCCAGATCCACCCTGGTGTAACTGATCCCTCCTGCCAGCCTTTCAAGCTACCTTTGGCTAAAAAAATGTTCAATTCCATTTTATGGGTATTTATGCTTTCAAATTTGTTTTGAGTAATTATTTAAAGAATTTGGAGAGGTTTGTAGGAAAGCTCAGGTGAGTCCCTGCCTCCAATGCCCAATCTTGGGAATGAAGAAATGGATAACCAGGGAGAGTGACCCTCTCCTAGTCACACAGGTAGTAAGCAGCAGCAGAGAGAATTCTAACCCTCTCCTTTGACTGGAGATCGAGTCTTTCTACTGCACCCCTCTACTTCCTATTTTTATGCCTTAACTATTATTTTTTAAAACTAAGAAATAAATCCCAAGGATAGTTAGGTAGTGCAGCAGATGGAAGCAAGGAAGGAAGGAAAGAAGGAAGGGAGGGAGGAAAGGAGCAAGGAAGGGAAGAAAGGAGGAAGGGAGGGAAGGAAAAAGGAGGAAGAGAGGGAAGAAAGGAGGAATAGAAGGAAGAAAGGAGGAAGGGAAGGAGGAAAGGAGGAAGGAAGGGAAGAAAGGAGGAAGGGAGGGAGGGAAAAAGGAGGAAGAGGGGGAAGAAAGGAGGGAGGAAGGGGAAAAAAAGAAGAAAGGGAGGGAGGGAGGGAGGAAAGGAAGGAGGGAAGGAGAAAAAGAGAGAGGGAGGGAGGAAAGAAGGGAGGAAGAAAGGAAGAAAGACTAACCCAAACTATTCAAAGAATTCTAAAAATTATCTAGGTCAACTGAAAAAACAGGATCAAAGAAATAAAGAAGGTCATGAAGTGATCAATAATAATTGCAATCATACAGACCCAATATAGGCCCCCTCATAAACAACTTTTGGATAAAAGAAATCCAGACCTAAATCTGGTTTCTGTTTTGCTACACTTCTAAACATCAACAATCTTCTAAACCTATATTTCCAGAGTCCCGTTATCATAAATGCTTTTGCCTCACATGGTAACAAAAAAAAGGAACAACAGAAAAAAAGGATATTTTTGAAAAGCATACTTAAGTACTTTGTTTGCAAAAATACTGGAAAAATCAGTTACTGAAATTTGATCTCTGGGCATTTGTGACATAGCAGCACTTCTGAACATGTTTTACAAGTGGCTCCATAGCTACAGTATCAAGAGATAGGCGAAGGATAAGAACATTTGTTGCCCCATAATATACAGATATGTTCTACTGTGCTTGGGTAGAAGTTTGGCAGAGTGCAGTCTTCAGCATCTGTGCTGGGAAGCAAATTTTCAGAGTGTCTGTCTGGACCAAATGGCCAGCATGAACAAATAATAAATGTCTGAAACTCTGTGGGTAACTATTCTTGAGAATTGAAGACTTGATTGGCTCTTATCAGGCTAGAATTGAAAGAGATTTCAGGTAAGGCATGTTCACCTTTTAAAGTTCAGTACAGTTGAGACACTGATCATAAAATAATGAGTTTCTACTATTTGAGTCATTTCTTTTTCCTTGGATACAGAGATTATCCTTTTAAACAAAGATATTAAAAGATTTATTTCTCATTTTGCAACTTAGAAGGGCATGTGCACTCAAACATGAACATAATATGCATCCCTGCCTGATGCTTGCAATGACTAGATGTTTAAAAGACTAGGAATTTAGCAGCAAAACTATTAGAAGACAAAAGGTATACCCACACTCTTGCCCTACACTGGAATAATTGCAACTTTCTAGATAGATTTTTATTTGAAGTTTTTCTTTGGCTTTTTGAGCATCTGTGAGTCAGTATAGGGATGAAAGAAACTTACAATTATTGGTCAGGACAGGAAGCCAGAAGTGAAATACTTCAAGGATGGTGATCACAAGTGAGTGAATGCATGAGTTTAGGATCTGAAAGCTGGGAAGTCTGAAGGTAGGGTATGCAAATATCAGCATCATGCTACAAGTTGTCAAGAAATTGAACCTCTTATTTTTAGTTTACACCTCTCACATTGGCTAAGATGACAGGAAAAGATCATAATAAATGTTGGAGGGTTTCTAGGAAAACTGGGACACTGATACATTAATGGAGTTGTACTTGATCCAACCATTCTGGAGAGCAATTTGGAACTATGCCTAAAGGGCTATCAAATTGTGTATACCCTTTAATCCAGCAGTGTCTTTACTAGCTCTGTACCCCAAAGAAGTCATAAAAATGTTAAAAAGGACTCCCATGTTTGTAGCAGTCCTTTTTATAGTAGCAAGGAAGTGGAAACTGAATGGAAGCCCATCAGTTGGGGAATGGCTGAATAAGTTATGGTTTATCAATGTTATAGAATATTATTGTTCTATATGAAATGATTAGCAGGCTGAATTCAGAAAAGCAACCGTATTATGTGATGATTAATTGTGACAGACTTCACTCTTCTCAACAACAAGGTAATTCATAGCAATTCCAATAGACTTTTGATGGAAATATCCATCTGCAACCAGAGAGGGAACTATGAACTCTGAATATGGATCATAACATGATATTTTCACCTTTTTGCTGTTAATTTGCTTGTTAATTTTTCCCTTTGATCTGATTTTTCATGTATAGCACTGAGGAAGCAAGGAATAATGGTTTGGGGGTGTTGAGTGCTCCATTTTGGCATTATTTATCTGGATTGCACCAGATACTATTGTTCTTAAATCTTTTTCATCCACACCTTGAGAAGAGTGCCCTGGGGTGCATTCCTAATAGGGCTGATCATTAAAGTAAGAAAATCTGGAAAAAAGGAGAATTTTTTTTTGCATCAAAATAGGGATTCTTCTCAAGGATGGCCCCAAGTCCAGATAAGGTAATGAAAGAGAGAAGCATAAACAGAAAGAAAAGAGAGAAGGGGGTAGACAACAATGAACATAAACTAGAATCAGAGAAACTTGACCAGTGGAGCACTTGTTTTCATACATTTTGATGGTTCTTCTATGGCAACAGTCTATTCAGCTATCATTGGTTTAGGCCTTGTGAACAGTACCAAGCAGTTGGAAGCACTTGGCTCAGATAGTTTGTAAATAAGCACCTTCTATGATGATGATAATAATCACATTATCTCACAGTCTTATTCTGAATAAAGTGTTTATAAATCTTAAAGTGCTCTATAATGTAAGTTTTTTATTGTAGTTATTGTTCATTCATTAAAACTGTTTTGTTATGTTAGAAATTTCTAGTAGGCACACATTTGATTCTTCTGATTGTTGTATAGCATCAATGACAGTTTAAATTTTTGGAAAATGACGAGCATAAAGCTCACTAGGCTGGGAAGAAGCATCAGCAAAACATAATTCACATTGTTGATTTCTGAGACAATACTGAAAGGGGTCATGGGGGAATTCGCTCTCTGCTTTCACTGAGTTCAGCTGAATGTTCCATGGTTAATCAATCCATCGATTTGGAAATTTGCATGCTACATCTTTCTTACCCAAAGTAAGTTTATTTTTCTCTGATTCTTTCATTCACTCCTGATTTATGGAATAATTTCTTCAAAAAGGACTTGAGCTGAAACTCTACCAAACAAATGTTCCCCAGCTTCTCTGAGTACAAGGCTTGAATTTCAAAATGAACCTGCCTCTTCAGTGCCACAAATTCTCTACCCATCAGAATGACTTTGATTTCTCCTGCTCTCAGCCTCATTTTAACCCATGGCCCTTTTGCTGACCACTCTACCAAAGATAGGTGTATGGGCCAATTCTTTGCACTTTGTTGTAATGATCTGTCATATGAATATTTTTTAACTTAGAAATCCTCACAAAAACCCACTTTAACCCCCTTCTACTTCCTATCTTGCAGTGAAATGTCAAATATGCACACAAATAGAAAGTGCTGATTTTGGAATCAAAGAACCTCATATTGAACTCTAACTCTGACACTTCATAACTATGTTACTCTGGGCAAATCATTCAAATTCTTTAGTTTCTTCAGGATATTCATTGTAGATGAGATGATTTCCAACTTCTATCTTTAGATTTATGTGAATAATTTAATAGCTGTGATGGGAGACAGAAGGATCCTAAGTCATGATGAAAATTTGAAAGGTTTGTGGTTCTAAGGTGATAATACTGACATTAGATTTTAAGTCTATAAAAAGCTTAAAGTTAAAAAATACAAATACAAATAAGAAAACTCCCTTAGAATGTAAGTTGCTTAGAGGACTTTCCTGCAATAGTCATAAACACAAAAGATATAATAAAGATAATTTAAAAATAATTTATAAGACTCAAAAAGTAACCTGGTGGAGCTGGGTCATTGAGTACATATGGGATAGAGCCAAGTGCAAGATAATTAGAAAGTTAGGAAGGCACCATATTGTGAAGGGCTTTAAATACTAAACAGAGGATTTTCTATTTTATCTCAAAGGTAATAGGAAGCATCTAAAGCTTATTGAATGAAAGGCTTAGAATGGTCAGCCCTATAGCTGGCAGCTGGACTGGAATGGGGAGAGATTTGAAATAAGGAGACCCATCAAAAAGACTATTCCAGTGGAGTGCAAATGCGAATAGATGAAGGCTTGAATTAGGGTGGTGAGAGGAGAGATGTTGAGAAGATATAAGTGGCAAGATTGGTAATATGCTAGATATTGGGGGGGTGAGGGATAACGAGTAGCCAAGAATAATTCTAAGGTTAGAATCCTGGAAGAATGGTGGTACCTGCCAGGAATTGGGAATTTCAAAAGAGGGAAGGATTAGGTAAAAGGAGATAGAATAATGAGTTCTCTTTTAGACTTATTGACAGATTTTATATCTGTTAAATATCTTAGAATCTCTAGTAGACAATCACTAAAAGATATAGAATGTTGAAACCAGAAGGAATCTTAGAAATCATAATTCTCTCTCTCAATCCTACAGATGAGGGAACTAATGGTCAAGAAAATGAAGTGGCTTTTCATGGTCACATAACACACCAGGGGTAGAACTAGAACTTAAATCTAAATCTCCTACAATCTGGGCAGTATTCTTTCTACTCTTCTATACAGCCTCCATTTAGTGAATTTCCTTAGACATTACTGCTTTGTATTGAAAAGCTGTGCTTGGAATCATCATAACTATTTTACTCCATAGCCTGAAGATTAATTACCTCTCCAAGATTAATGTAGTTATATCTCTTGCCTCATTTCGGGAGCTGTTTTCAAATTATCAACAGAACCCATTTCCTTATTTTCACTTTGCTATAGAGGAAATGCATATTTGTTAGGTTCTTCCCATCATAAAACAAACCCTTTATAATCATTTCATTTTGTTCTGACAGTTTGAAAGTCATAAAACATTCATCTATTTTTCCCTCCTCTTTGTCTTTTTAAGGTCAGACAAAGCTCGGTAAACAGATCACAATGAACTATTAACAATCAGTATGTTTTTAGGAATCCATGTACCTGTGGCCATACTTTTATATTAAAGAATATTATTAGGCATGCTAGAGAATGTAAAAGTAGTCATTTCCATTAAGCAACTAAATCTTTAGACGCTTGAAAAGTCTGAAAATACTGCAGTCAGGAAAATAATCCTATCTAAGCCCATGAAATAGTGTGGAAAATTCATAAGCATATTTACTTAAATGAGGAATTGTACAAAGGCAGAGTCAGTGACTGTCACAGCTAGAAGTGACTTTAGGAAATCAAGCAGAATTTTTTAAAAGCCTCAAAGGACCAAATTGTATCAACTGATGTAGAGTATTTGCCCATACTATAATAGTGTGAATTTTAATTTTTTTAAATTATAGTACCTGCTTCTAATTGTTTTAATTTCAAATATGCATTGTAAAGTGTATTTAAACTTGTATATATAAAAGAAACTATAGTAAAATAAAAGTAATATTATTATAAAAACCTTTGCATCAATTGATATAATTTATTTACCTGGTCCTTCTATTAAAATCATATGGTAACAGAATAAATAAATATTCATAGAGTACTTTAAGGTTTACAAACTGCTTCATGTGTGTTTTTTTATTTGATTCTCACAATCCAGTATTGTTTTTCTCGTTTTTATAGATGATGAAACCACAGAAGGTAAATAATTTGCCACAATTACATGATTAATATCAAGAACAAGATTTGAACTCAGTTTTCTAGACTCAAGTCAAATGTTAATTCTAGTTCATTATGATAGCTGACTTGCAACAATTTAAGATTTACAAGATACTAAACATAAATCATCTTATTTAGTACCTATTTTTATCCTCATCTGAGAGATGAACAGCCTTCCTCATTTATAAAATGAGGTTCATCATAGAATCATAGAAAGGCCTATCAAGTCCTCTATTTCTTTTATTTTACAAATAAGGAAACTGAGACCTCAAGAATTTAATTAATTTTCCCAAGAACACAGAGCTAATAAATGCATGATATAGACTTTGAATTCATATCTTCCTGATTCCAGCACTCTGGAATCTGTCACTGCCTACTGAGTCTATGCAAATTGCTTCAGCCTATGATCTTGTAGAATCAGAACTTTGAGCTTGTCTAATCTGGTGTGAGGGCGTGCATGTGTCTGTATTGTTATATTCCTGTGAAACCTGGACAGTAGCCCAGCGTCATGCCAGGAAACTGAATCATTCCCATCTGAATTGTCTTCGGAAGATTTTGGCAGGTTAAGATACCAGACACTGAGGTCCTTTCTCAAACTAAACTGCCAAGTGTTCCAACTCTACTGCAGAGAGCACAACTCCATTGGACTAGCCATATTGTGTGAATGCCAAATGTACACTTGCCAAAAAGTTGATTTTAAGGAGGACTTACACATGGCAAGCACTCACAAGGTAGTCAGAAAAAGGGATACAAGGACACTCTCAAGGTCTCTCAACTTTAGAACTGATTGCATGACATGGGAGACACTGGCACAGGACTGCCCAAAATGACATGCCCTCATGAGAGAAGGGACTGTGCTCTAGGAGCAAATCAGAAATGAATTAGCCCAAAAGAAATGGGACATATGCAAAGTTAGTGAATCCACCCCAAATGTTCATAAGGGATTATTTGTACCCAACATGTCACAAAGCATTCTGCGCTTGTATTGGTCTGATCAGCCACAGTGGAACACGCTATAACTCAGCTCTAACATAGTGATGACTTTGTGGTTCTCTTCCAGGGTGAAGGACAACAACCAATGTGTATGTGTTTTTCTAGAGAGAAAAACATCATTACAAAAGCTAATGGGAAGACTAGGTATTACTAACCTAAAGAAATTATGAGGAAATAACTGATCCAGTCACATCTTGGTCACTGTGCCTGGATTAACTATACCTTCATTCATCCCCTTCCTTTGATTTCCCTCTCCCAACTTTGTACTCCCACTTATCCATTTTTAAACTCTGTACGTCTCCAAATTACCTTTTCTCTTCTCCAGTCAGTTTTAAGACTATAAGCAAGTCTCCAGTTAGTTGGAGATCATTAGATTGTGTTTTTTGAGCGCAAGGGCTATCTTTTGCCTTTCTTGAAATGCCCAAAACTTAACAAAGTGTCTGACACATATTAGGTGCTTAATAAATGTTTATTGACTGACTGAGAATGTGGTTATAAGTCCAACTTGAGTGTACAAGGTCCAGTTTCTCTTCTTTTATATGTAAATAATAAAAAATTCCTTGGCAAAGCAAAAGAAAAAGTTCATTAACAAAACTATGAAATTGAAGCCCCAAGAAATCATGATTTGGCCAAGCTAGGTAACAATACATAGCTCATATCTGAACTCAGATTCTTTGTCTTTGAGTCTAGTGTTCCTTTGATTATAATACATTAACTATAATTCTGTCAATATAATGTAGTTAGCCTATTGACTATAACATGTATAGAATACTAAACTAATTCACATGTAAATTCCCATTCATTCTCTATTATAGCACCATTCTCAGCATAGAATACATGCTCAACTCATTTATATTAATTTATATCAGGGAAGAAAGTAGCAATGGCTCTGTTTGGGACCTTATAGAAAAAAGCTCTCCCCTTTATAGCTTTAGAAGGTAGTAGTGGTAAATTAAGAGTTAAGAAGGATAGAGAAGCATGTCATTACAAAAAATTAAATATAGGAAAATCTTAGATTTTCCCTAAATATCCATTTCTCCTTCAAACTTCACTGTTTCTAAGGAGGGTAGTATCCTTCCAGACACCTTCTGATTTTGACAATCATCCTTGATTCTTGCCTCTCCCTCACTCCATACTCTTGTCTCAATCTATATATAATCATTTGTCAAACCTTATTGATTCTACATCCACATCTCTTACATTTCCACTTAGCAACCACTGACTCTCCCTACCTCTTACCTATACTATGATAATAATGTTCAGTCATTCTTTGCTCATGCCTGACTCTTCAAAGTCCTATTTTGGGTTTTCTTGATAAATATACTGAAGTAGTTTTCCATTTCCTTCCTCAACTCATGCTGCAGATGAAAAACTGAGGTAAACATGGTTAAGTGACATGCCCAGGTTCATACAGCTAGTAAATGTGTGAGGCAAGAATTGAACTCAGGAAAAATGAGTTTTTCTAATGGTAGACTCTATACTCTATCTATTGCCCTTATCTGTTTTTTTTGTGGTATTGAAATAGCCTCCTAATGAAATATCCTACTTACCTACCTCTTCTCTCTCTTCATTCCATTGTACATTCTGCTTTTAAATTGCTATTCCTGAAACAAATCTGATGATACTTACTGACTTTCTTCAATTGGTTTCTGTTTCCTTTAAGATAATATATAATTCTTATTTAGCATTTAAAGTCTTCCAAAACATGACTCCATCTCCTATCTACCTTGTCAGTCTTGATGTTTTCATTTTGTTCCCCTTTCTCTTGAAATGATCCACAAGTAGTTCCCTGTGTCTGATGCTTCATCTCTCTATAACAGTCCATGTCTTTGCACAGTTGGTCCCCCCAAGTCTGCAATGCACTCTCCCATCTTTATCTCTTGGAATCCCTAACTTGCTTCAGAGAACAGTTAAGGTGCCATATCTGATGTGAGACCTCTCCTATTCTTTCCCTCCTCCAGTTTTAGTGCTCTTTTGTTCTTGAAATAACCTTGTGTACTTTGTACATAATTTTTATTTGCTTATGTGTGTACATGTTATATCCTTGCAATAGAATGAGCTTTTCAAGAGCATAGAATGCTTTATTTCAATAATACTTCACAATGTCTGGTACATAGTAGTCACTTAATAAATGTCTGTTGAATTGATGACCTTGAGTAAGTTGATTTTATGTAGACAGTTTGACTTGCTCAAGGACACCTGGCTAGTTAAGTCAGAAAATAAAAGAGAATCCAGATCTCTTGACTCCAAGTCCTGTGATCTTTATATTGGATTATTTCTAAGGACCATTTTTCACCCAAGGAGTCATCAGGAAAGTTCAGGTTACAATTTCAAAATTCTTGGCTGGTTGGATAAAGTTTAAAAATGACCTTATATTTCCTCAATAGCTTTTCTTCTTCCTCTTATCTGGTTTCAAGGGCGATTCTTCTTTAACTATTCCATAATGCTAACAGATAAGGGATTTCAAACCTCAATCAGTTCTTTCCACCACCAATTTCACATATAGGAAGCCCAGCAGAGTTTGACATTTGCTCCTCAAATAAAGCTTTGTCCAGCATTCATTGTCTGTGTATTTCTGTTTAGAGAAACTTTTGGAACAGATTTTAGACCTTAGAAAGATGGAAAGAAAGAATTTGCACAGTTGATGATGGATTCTTAAATTCTATCTTATTAGTGATTTATTGTAGTGCATTTCTTAGACCTTTGGTTACAAGTCCCCTTCACACTTATTGAAATTATTGAAGACTACAAAGAGTTTTTGTTTTTGAGAGTTATATCTATCATTATTTGCCACATTTGAAATTAAAACTAGTAATTAAAATATATTTATTGATTCATTTAAAATAATGATAATACTCATTACATATTAGTATAAAAATTTTTTTCATGAAAAACTGTTTAGTAAAAAAGAAAAATTAGTGAAAAGTGGCATTATTTTATATAATTTTGCAAATCTTTTTAATATTTGGATTAATTCTTAATAATTAGTTGTCTCGTGCCTACCTCTACATAGAATTCATTATATGTTGTTTTGATTAAAACATATGAAGAAAATCTTATCTTAAATAGATAGGTAGATGGAAAAGAAAGGAGTATTTTGTTATTATTATTATCCCAATATTATTATGAAAATAACTTTGATCTCATAGATCAGCTAAAAGAATCTTGGGAACATTTTGAGAACTACTGCTTTAGGAAAATTGCAGAAGTCCATACATATAACATCCTTCTTAGTTTTTTTTCAAATCAAATAATATTTATTTTAAAATTTAATAATAACATTTCATTTTCAAAATATATGCAAATATAGTTTTCAATATTCACCTTTGCAAAAGCTTGTATTTCAAATTTTTCTTCTCCTTTCTTCCATCTCTCTCTGCTAGATAGCAAGCAACTCAATATAGATTAAACATGTGCAATTCCTTTAAACTTATTTCCACATTTATCATACTACACAAGAAAATGCAGATAAAAAAGGAAAAAAATGAGAAAGAATAAAAGCAAGCAAATAACAAAAAAAAAGATGAAAATACTATGTTATGATCCACATTCGGTGTCCATAGTCTTCTTTCTGAATGCAGATGGCTTTCTCCATTGCAAGTCTATTGGAATTAGTCTGAATCAACTCACTGATGAAAAGAGTCAGGTCCATCACAGTTGATCATCATGTAATCTTGTTGCTGCTAAATACAATATTCTCTTTGTTCTAAACTTACTTCACTTAGCATCAGTTCATGCAAGTCTCTCTAGACCTTTTTAATTCATCCTGCTGATTGTTTCTTATAGAATAATAATATTGCATTACATTCATATAATACAATTTATTCAGCCATTCCCCAACTGATGGACATCCACTCAGTTTTCAGTTCCTAGCCACTATACAAGTGGGTACATGTGGGTCTTTTTCCCTCCTTTATGACCTCTTTTGATACAGATACCAGAAAAGGCACTGCTAGATCAAAATTTATACACAGTTTGATAACTTTTTGGGCATAGTTCCAAATTGCTCTGCAGAATGACTGGATCACTTCACAACTCCACCTACAATGTATTAGTGTCTCAGTTTTCCCACATTCCCTTCAACATTTATCATTATCTTTCCTGTCATCTTAGCCAATCTGAAAAGTGTTTAGTGGCACCCCAGAATTCTTCTTATGTTTTTTAGTCTTGTTACATCCTTGAGTCTTTTCTTTACCAATCCATAAATGCACTGACATACAATTTCCTTCTAGAATGAGGGTAATGAGCACTTCACCAATCAAAGATTCAGCATCTTTCTGCAGATCTACTGTCAATTGAAAATTGAGTTGATAAATCTGCAGAAGAGACAAATACAAGAAAGCCATGGATCAAAGTGGTGGTAGTTGATGAAGAAGAATCTGGGAATGTCTTAAGGAAATGAAGAGAATCAATAGACAGGAAAATACTACAAAATCAGGTACTTTCCCATCAATTAAAAAAGAAATAAGACAGCATAAGTTATAACTGAGAGACTAAGGAAACAGTTCTATGATCATTATGTTTCTCAAACCATGAACTTAGAAAGATCATAGAAAAGCTGGATCTAAAAAAAGACTCGCCATCCAAAAGGTATTTATTTCCAAAATAGATCAAATGCATCTAATTCCTTATGATTCTGCTAGCTCCTTCTCTGTCCTCTCTGGTGGCTTTATTTCATCCTCTATCCTAAATGTTTAAGTACCTCAGTGCCCATCTCTTTCTTTTCTCCCTCTATTTTATTCTCTGTTACAGAGATCTAATACAGTTTCTTGATCTTACGCATATACAAGATTCCCAATTTAAATTTCCAGTCCTTACTGTTTTCTCAATTGCTAGTCCTATTCCTTCAAATACCTGCTATATATTTCAACCTGAGTGTCTTTCCAGCTCACCAAATTCAATATTTCTAAAGACAACTCTTAGAATTAGCTATGTAATATAGGCAAGTCCTTCATCACCCTGAGTCTCAGTTTCCCCATTTGTAAAATGGGGATGATAATATCTGTAGTATCTGTCTTAAGGGAGGCTCGAAGACAATCTCAGGTGTTAAGAACTTTCTAGATTTGAAATCATTATAAAAAATTCTACTTGGTTCAGGGGCAGAGCCAAGATGGCAGAGTGAAAATGGGACTCTCTGTGTCCTCCTCCTATCTTCTCTCAAATCAACAATAAAATAAGCCTCTGTACTGATCTTCAAGTCAATGAATCCAGAAATATTTGGACACTGCCTTCTGAAGAACTTCATATCAGGTTTGTTTAACTCGGACAGAGGAATAAACAGTCCACTAGGGGCAGCCTGGAAGTGAGGGTGGGACTCAGCTCAGCATGGCAGAAACTCCAAACTCCAAACACCTGGAGTTTATCTGAGGAATTCGGGACACTTTGCCCTGTCTGGTGACAGGTGTTCTGGCAGATTTGCCTTTTTTTAAGGAGTAATTTGGACTTAGTCCTAGCCCCCACAGGCCCAGCACCTTAATTAATTCCCCAAATTGCCCCAGGCAAAGTACTTCAGCTGCTGTTTCAGCCGCCCTTAAAGAGACATCCATGCTGTCTAAAAAAAAAAAAATGAAGAAGCAAAAGAGAGCTCTCACCATAGACAGCTTTTATCGAGAGAAAGAAAGGATGACCCCAGATCCTGAGGTTCCTTTAGACAAAGCCCCAGAGGAATTTATTAAGGTCCATCACTGGTCCCCTTTTCAAAAGGCCTTTCTGGAAGATTGCATAAGGAACCTCAAAAGAGAGCTGGAGGATAAATGGGAAAATAAACTGAAATCAGTGCAAGAAGCCCTCCAAAAGAGATATAATAAAGACACCAATTTCTTGAAAAATAAAATTAGTGAAGTGGAAAAAGAGTGCAATGAACAAATTGGCCAGTTGCAAAAGGAGCTTAAAAAGATAACTGAAGAAAACAACACTTTAAAAATAAGAATTGAACAAATGCAAGTGAATGACTCAATAAGAGTTCAAGAATCAGTCAAACAAAAGCAAAAAAAATGAAAAATTAGAAGAAAATATGAAATATCTCCTACGAAAAACAACTGACTTGGAAAATAGATCTAGGAGAGACAATCTAAGGATTATTGGACTTCCTGAAAGCAATGATGAAAAAAAGAATCTGAACACTATCTTCCAGGAAATCCTGAAAGAAAACTGTCCTGAGGTTATACAATCAGAAGGCAAAATCACCATTGAAAGAATTCACCGATCACCTTCTGAAAGAGACCCCAAATTAAAACCCCAAGGAATATCGTGGCTAAATTTCAGGGCTATCATACCAAGGAAAAGATTCTGCTAGCAGCTAGAAAGAAACAATTCAAATACCGAGGATCAATAATTAGAATCACACATGATTTGTCAGCCTGCACATTGAAGGATCAAAGGGCCTGGAACCAGATATTCCAAAAGGCAAAGGAACTTGGATTACAGCCAAGAATAACCTATCCAGCTAGAATGAGCATTATCCTCCAGGGAAGAAGATGGTCATTTATTGATATAGGTGAATTTCACCTATTTCTAATGAAAAGACCAGATCTGAACAAAAAATTCGACCTCCAAACACAGAACTCAAGAGAAGCATAAAAAGGTAAAAAGGAAAGGACTCTTGAGAACTTTATTTCTACTATGGGGACACTTAAAGTTTGGGGGTATAATTAACTAGATATTACTTTGATAATATGAAAAAGAAAACTAGGCGGGGAAAGGTTGTCATACTGGGGAAAAGAGGGAAAAAGTGGTAAAATAAGATCTAAAAAAAGGAGGTAAAAACAAGGTAAATTCTCTTGAAGAGGCAAAGAAAACCTAATATAATTGAGAGAAAGAGGG
>JAJPUD010004758.1:0-17639 GCA_023553655.1 Myrmecobius fasciatus | reverse complement strand
CCTTCCCAAAAGAACCATTTCTTCTGACCATCTCAGTGACAGAACTATTCCCTATATCTTGCAGCTCAAAATCATAAAATATCTTTAATTCCTTCCTCTCCCTGTTATTTATATCCAATCAGTCACCAATTACAAAGAATCTTCCTTTATAAGCTCTTCTGCTTTTCTTTTTTTTATTCCCAGAATCCATATCATGTCTCAATAGAACTATTGTTATAGGATCCTTTCCTCTATTCTCTTTTCAAACCATTTGGCACACTGTGATCAGATTGTCTAAAATAATGTCTTTGGCAAGAAAGAAGTCCCTACTGCTTACAAGATAATAAGCAATCTTCCTACTTGTGTAATCTGGCACTAGATTACATTTCCAATCTCATCTTCTTCTTTTACACTGTTATCTAATATGAATCATTTATAATAGGCTGGCAAATCTATTTTCTTTTAAACATAATTTACTCCTATCCCAACTTTGCTTGGCCAAAATGATAATGGGCCTCAATGACTCGGCTAGATTGAGGAGATGAATTTTTGCTGTTAGTAGGCAAGTAGCTTCTTGATTCAAAATGCATTTGTCTCTTAAGAGAAAAAAAAAAGGAAATAATCCCTGGTTCTCATAGCTACAGAACCTAGCAGTTGTGATGTCAATTCTAATTCTCAAGAGTGTACAAGACACTTAGACAAGGCTATAAAGTAGTAGTGATAACTTAAAGAAATAAGGATTCTGAGAAGCCTTCATCCTTCTATCTTCTTTTTAAAAAAAATCTTATTTACATTTTAAGCAAAGATAGTGAATTTTTGAAAAAGAAGGTTTACTATTTAATTTGCAATTTTTACTGGGCAGCTAAAAGATACAGTGGACAGAGTGCTGGGGCTGGAATCAAGAAGACACCTTTCTGAATTCAAATTTGGCTTCAGACACTAGCTGTGTGATCCTGGGCAAGTCACTTAATCTCTTTTGATTCAATTTTCTCATCTCTAAAAGGAGCTGGAGAAGCAATTGTCAAACCATCCCAGTAACTTTGCCAAGAAAATCCTAAATTGGGTCATGAAGAGTCAGACATGACTGATGAATAAATAATAACAAATTTATTTTTAACATTCTTTTAAAAAAAAACTGAGTTCTAAATTTTTTCCCTTCTTGCAATTCCTCCCCACTTCTCTCTTCCTAGTAAACATAGAACCAAATGGGCATGTTCTTCTCTTTCCTTGTTGGACAAAATAGCAATGATCTTCAACTTTCTTCTTGGCATCTTCTTTCTAATGAGCAATAATATTCCTGACTTTTTCTACTCTTCCCTAATGGGTAGCTGGAAAATCCCTCAAGGTTGAAGACAAGAATTAACTTGTCTATTTAAAACCCACTTTTAGGAACATATTTATAAGATTTATATCTTTAAGATTATTTTGAAGGAAAATTTTCTCAACTTGCATAAGTCATTTTAGTGACTTTGCTTATTCATTTTTGAGCTAAAATTTCTCTTAAGTTCATATACTTAATAATGCTCATTAAATACCAATACTAGGGGCAGCTGGGTGGCACAATAGATAGAGCACCAGCCCTGAAGTCAGGAGGACCTGAGTTCAAATCTGGCCTCAGACACAACATTTCCTCAGCAAAAAAAAATATCAATGCTGTTCTCTCTAGCAATATAATATGTTTTTATTTAGGGAGGTTCTACATACCAAATTTAATTCATTTCTATATAGATAACAAAATAAGAGACAACTGACTCAATAGATATGGAGCAATAAGTGGAAATAAATAGGGGCAGAGTTTATTAAATATCTTCCCTTCATCTTGTCTTACTAAGAATTCCTGGTGAAAAAGCAGGCAATCTTTGTAAGAATTGTAAACACCTATTTGCCAATTGATTAAGATTTCATCTAATTGTGACAAAAATGTCAGGAATTACCAAGTTAACATTTCTACAATAATTAATTTCAGCGTATATTTCCTATACATTTTGTGTTCATCAATATAAGTCTTTCCTTCCTTCTTACTAATGTTTATTAAATACTATAGGTGCTATACTGGGCATTGGAAACAAAGAAAACTAAATAATCCCTCTAGAAGCTTACATACTATTGATGGGCACAACATAAGTCAATACAGAATCTCTACAAAGTAACTACCAGGTCAGTACACTAGTAATTGGGAACATCAGGATAGATACTATAGAAGAAATAATATATAAGACTTGGGCCTTGAAGAGAACTAGGGAGTATAAGAAGGGGAGATCAGAAAGAATAACATTCAAGGTCCAGAAACAGGAGATGAAATGTTATATATGGGAAATAGAAATTAGGTCAGTTTGGCTGAAATGGAAAGTAAATGAAAAGGAATAATGTATAAGAATCTGGAAAGGTCAACTGTATACCAAGTGGGGTCACAAAGATATGAATCCTACTGTCATAAATCATAGAATGATTGCCAAACTACTTCTGAAAGCAGTAAGAAGCCACTGAAGTTTATTGATCCATGTAGTTACAGACTAGTCCAGAAGACTGGAGATGAAACATAACACTCATCTCCTACCAGTGAGGCAAAGAACTTCAAATGCAGAGGGAGCTATATTTTTTTTATCACATCCAGTACTGGAATATGATCTACTAGACTATCCATATTTATGTTTGAAGGTTTTCTTTTGGGAGAGATTCTTGGTATTTTTTTTCAATGTGGGAGTTAAATGAGAGGCGCATGTTATAAATGAGTGTAAAATTAACAAAGTCACCTAATTAAAAAAAAGAGAATCACTTTGGCAGCTAAACAGAAGATAGATTACAGCAGGGGGAGATTTGAGGCAGGGAGACCAATTAAAAGGTCATTGCAGCAGTTTTGCAAGAGATAATGAGGACCTGAACTAGCTACAGTGGATAGAAGGGAATATAGTAATAATAACAAATAAAATAACTATAAAGGAAAGAATTGGCATAGTTGGGATCTTCTCACATGGTTCTCTTCATATAGACAAAAATAATGATTACATTAATGCAATGGGTAATTAGGTTGAGAATATGTGCATCAGCCCAGTTCCATGGTGAATAGGATAAAACCTGGGATATTTTAAGTCTAGTGGCAGCTATGTGATGAGATGGATAGAGTGCCAGGCTTGGGGTCAAGAAGACTCATCTTCCTGAGTTAAAATTCAGCTTCAGACATTTGCTAGGGATCACTTCTGTTTGTTTCAGTTTCTTCATCTGTAAAAGGAGCTAGAGAAGGAAATAGCAAACCACCATTCTAATATCTTTGCCAAAGATTTGAATCCTACTGTCACAAAGGAATAGCAACAACAAAATCATAACCCTTCAACATGAAATTCCTGAAAATTACATATGGAGCTTATAGAATCTGCATAGTCTCCCCCATTACTCCAGACTCCAGCAGGAAAGAAAAAGGTCTACTTTTCTAGAGATTCTTCTTGCGTCTAGAAAGCTCCAAGAGAATCATAGAATGAAGCATTGTTTAATGAGGTCACGAAAAGTCAGATGACTGAACCAACTGAACACCAATAAAAACAACAAAACGAAAAACCTAAGACTATGTTTTATTGGATGAAACAAGGATTTCTATTCTGGGCAGTTTGTAGAATGAGCCCTAGATTTGGAGTCTGAGAATCTTGGTTTGATTCCCTATACTGACACCTATTCTTTTCATGTGATCGAGTCATTTAGCAAACTCTGAGGAGAGGGGATGGTAGAGTTCCTGGGCAGCTGCTACTACTGCTGAGAGAGCTCTCTAAAGTCATCTAGCCAGATGATTCAGATGAGAAAACTAAGACCCAGAGACTTGTTATTTGACCAAGGTTACATAGGATTATTAAAAACAAAGCTGGGATTAGAACTCATTCAACCCTCTTTCCTTCGGAATTGTAGATCAAATCTGCAGCTAATAGATACTGACTGCTAATATAATATTAGCTAATACTACATAATACTATCAGATACTAACATAAATTATTTGTGTAACCTCCCCAGTCCTGTTTCCCCATCGGTAAAAAGAATAGATAGGATTGGTTCGTCTCTGAGGTTCCTCCCAATTAGAAGTGTAGGGCCATCAAAGATATTCTCCACTTTTAAGTCAATGAGGGTAGTAAGAAGTTTCTGGGTGGGGGGATAAAAGGACAATATATATAGAAATGTAAACGATGTGAAGAAAACTCCTTGTAAAGACCCATTTCATCATCACCTCAAGCTGCCTCCGCAGAGGTCAGATTTTTAAACTGGGAGAGGCTCTAGAGGCAGCTTTAATCCAATTCCCTCGATTCCTGTGGAGAAAGAGTTGAGCTCTCCAGACCTTTGGGGCTTTGCCCAGTGTCTCACAGGTGGTAAGCTACAGAGCCGGGTGGTCCGATTCCAAACGCCAACAGGTCAGTGACAAATAAGGGCTGCTTGAAGGGCACTGGGCAAGAAGCTGCTCTCGAGCGCACGTGCGGCAGCTGCTTTGCTCCTTTCGAATGGCCCGCGGAGATAACTGTAGCTACCCCGCCCACTGCCGACCCCCACAATCTACAGTCCTTCCTGACCCCCCAAGGAGCGCTGCTAGCTGCGCTCTCCTCTTCCTAATCCTGGCCGTTTCCACCGAGGTCGCAGATACTCCTGAGACAGAAGAGGAGGAAGATAATGTGCTGATCTTAAAAACGAGCAACTTCAATGAAGTGTTGGCCACCTGTGACTACCTCTTGGTAGACTTCTATGCCCCTTGGTGTAGGCCCTGCAGAGATTTGATACCTGAGTTTGCCAAGGCAGCGGAACAATTGAAAGCCGAGAACTCTAAAATCATATTGGCTAAAGTAGATGCCACTGAAGAGCAGGATCTAGCAGAACAGTTTAAAATTCGAGTGTTCCCTACTATCAAGTTATTTAAAAATGGAGATGCATCTTTCTCTAAGGATTATACAAACAGCAGAGAAGCTAACGATATTGTGGAATGGATGAAGAAACGAATACAGCCCTCTGTCATTTTTCTGGAGGATGCTGCTGCTGCAGAGTCTTTAATGGATTCCAATGAAGTTTTTGTTTTAGGCATATTCAAAGATGCTCAGTCCTCCAATGCTAAGAATTTCGCAGATGCTGCAGAGTACTTCGATAACATCCCTTTTGGAATCACTTTCAGCGAAGACTCATTCAACAAATATGAATTGGATAATGACAGCATTATTCTTTTTAAGAAGTTTGATGAAGGTCAAATCACCTTTGATGAAGAGATTACAAAAATTAATATAGTAAATTTTGTCAGTCGCCACCAGCTGCCCTTGGTCATCGAGTTCTCTGAGGAGACTGCCCCAAAGATTTTTGCAGGTCAGTTGAAAACGCATTTATTATTGTTCTTGCCAAAAAGCAGTCCGGATTTTGAGGACAAAATAGAGCAGTTCAAAAAAGCAGCTGAAAGTTTTAAGGAGAAAATCTTATTTATCATCATTGATAGCGACAGCAATGACAACATGGGTATCCTTAATTTCTTTGCCTTGAGCAAAGAAGAGTGCCCGACAATGCGACTCATTAGTATGGAGACTGAAATGGCCAAGTACAAGCCTGAATCAGAAGAATTAACTTTAGAGACGATAGAAGAATTCTGTAAGCAGTTTTTGGAGGGCAAATTCAACTTCCATTTAATAAGCCAAGATGTACCTGATGACTGGGATAAAGAGCCTGTTAAAGTACTGGTTGGGAAGAACTTTGAAAGTGTTGCTTTTGATCAAAGAATGAATGTCTTTGTGAACTTCTATGCTCCTTGGTGTACTCAGTGCAAAAAACTAGAGCCCATTTGGGATAAACTGGGAGAAGCTTACAAGGATCATGAAAATATAATCATTGCCAAGATGGACTCATCAGTTAATGAGGTAGATTCAGTTGTGGTCCACAGTTTTCCCACACTGAAATACTTCCCTGCAGGTGCTGATAAAAAAATCATTGAATACCATGGGGTAAGGACACTAGAAGGTTTCAAAAATTTCCTGGATAATGGTGGCCATGAGGGACTAAGCGAAATAACTCATTTAGAAGTCCTAGATGAAGCTGAAGAACCAGAGTTAGAAGATCAGAATGAAGAAGATGATGACCAAGATGAAATAGACAACAAGATCAAAATAGATGAAAATTAAGACACTGTACTGTAGGTTGTACCAATCAAACTGGAAATGGATCTGAAGGCTTGTAAGATTCCCAACTGAAGAAGAGCATTGATTAAAAACCCAGAGTGTGTGTGTGTGTTTTATTTTAAGTAGTACATCATCCTAGCTGCAATGTCAATTTGAATGGCTTTTCCTCATTGCTTTTTCAATTTTTGGAAAGGAAATTGTCACTAGTACCAAGATCATCTGGGTAAGCCTCCTGTTCTTGCAGGGAAAGAATGGAATGGATGTGTAATTTCCTTTGTTGTACGTGGATTTTATCACATATTCTAGTCTAAAGTGGGTTGTAAAATTAAAAGCATGGCTGTTATATGTTCAAAACAATTTGGTTTATGTCATACTTGGAGTGTCTCTTACAAGATTTTATACCATCATTTTAAAAAACCTTGTCCATAGGGTTTTTAAACACATCAGTAATTCAATTATATATAGGCTTAGGCTATTAGAAGCTTGTTAGCTGGCCCTTTCTAGAATCAAATAGTCTTCAAGATCATGAAGGGAAGCCACTAGGCTAAATTCAAGGAGTTTTGCACCTTCTCAGCAGTGTTAACTTGCCTAAATGTTCTTGAATTTTGTCTCTGGGTGGGACAACAGTCTAGTTTGGTTTTTGTGACAACAATCAGTGGAGAAGAGAAAGGTGACTAAGTAGCTTTCCCGCTGAGATCATATTCATAAACAATGGCACTTGCCATTTTTCTGAGACAGGCTCTTCCCTTTCTGGTGCAATTCTTAGTGGTAATTGGATACATTGTCAAATATAAGAAGTGCAGAATACAAGACCTACTTGATGTAGTAAATCAGGATTCTTATGATTTGGGGAAATTGGACAGGCTAATAATTGAGTGGGCATAGGCCAAAGATGTTGGAGCTTAATCAGAATTGATAGCATTATAGATTTAGAGTTAGAAATTACTTTGAAGGTCTGCTTCAAGCTCTTCAGATGAAGAAACTTAGGCTAGAGAGATTAAGATCACATATATAGTAAGTAGAAAAGTTGGGATTTGAACCAATGCTTTTTTACTCTAAATTCATCCTCCTTTCCTTTGTATCACATTGTCAAGTTCTTTAAGCATTTTTAACATACTGTTGTAATTGAAGTTTAAATTTTAGAAAGAAATGGGGAAAATAGAATATGTTATATGAGCCCAGGGGCACACATTTTCCTTCATTAGGGAGCATAAGAATCAAATACATGAAATTATAACACAACATTTTCATAGGGATTTAAGGTTCACAGAAATACTAAGGAAGGCAATTCTAGCATTGCAATCTCCAATTTACAGATGAGGAAATTTGTCCAGAATCACATAGCTAGTAAATGCAGAGCCAGTATTCAAACTTAACTTTCTCGAATAAAAGGCTAATACTTTTAACTATGATAATGGCATCAGTGCCATCTTCACTGTCACCACTGAGCCTGGGCTCCTCATAGTAGAGTCCCAGGAAGTTTTATTCATCCACGTTCTGCTTTATAACAAGGTGGTAGTGTATGTGAATGCTAATGGCCCCCAATGTATCTAAAGTTGTGTCTGCATATAAAGTGGTAGAACGTTTCCAGTATTTTACCTCTGGGGACTTTTAGTCATACCCAAAGTTGGTCAACAGAGTCATGCTTTTGGCAGAGATGTGAATACATCAGTCCCTGAAGTTATGTTACCATGTAGTTTATAACAACTGGTTTTAATTGAGTAAATCTTAATTGCCTACTATATTCTAGATATTGGGGGATACAAAGACAAAAAACAAAAACAAAAATCACTTTCTGTCCAAAAGGAATTGAGAGACCACTGGGGAGATACAACATATGCCCAAGTAAGTTAATGAGTGGTTTCTGCTAGAAAATTTTTCAGGATTGTCCTGCTACCATCAGAGTCATTATAATGGCAATACTTGGTAGAATAAATTCATTCTTACACAGAACAAATATTTGTTAAGATCTAGAGTTTCAACAAGACATGGCCCTTGCTCTCATGTAAACTGAATAAGACCAAAGCTGAGGGACCTTAATCATCATCTGGTTCAAAGCTCCTTCCTTTTATAGAGGAGGAAACTGACTCATTGAGGGGGCAAATCAGAATTAGAGAGCTGGAGGCAGAAGAGTTATTAGGCTATCTAGTCCACTCTTTAATTTTTCATATAAGAAACAGATAGGAAGTGGTTTGCTTAAAGTCACAGAAGTAGTAAGTGGCAGAGGCTTTTGGGAACCCAGATATTTTAACACCAGATACAATATTCTTTCCACAATAGCAAATGATTTTTTTCTAAGAGCCTTGATTAGGAAAGGTGGAGCTAAATAGAAATTGCCTGATTGCCAGCCTAGAATTCTTTATAATGTGCAACACTGCTTCACATTCAAGAAGCATAGGCAATGATGACTGGAGAGTTCATGTAACAAGAAATATAGCAGTCAACTAATGGGGATAAAAATACCCAAACACTGATGATAACATTTATCAACAGCCCAATTTCCTTCACTCCCTTTCCATTGTTTCTATTTTTTTTCTTTTTAGTAAAAATTATCTACAATTCATTGTTTAAAGGCATTCAAACAGATTTTGGGCAATGAAGAGTTAAATATTCCTATCTTGTTAATACATCCCTAATTCTAGGAAAGTTAAAAAACATTGAGGAGGTTTTTTTGGAATAAATTAATTGGGGGGATGGAAGATTATGATGCTTAGATTTAATCATTGTATTGTAGAAAAGGCAATTGTCTTATGTTTGTCATTAGTTTGCCATTAGCTTAATGCCATCCATTAATGAAGATTTCCAGGACACATTCACCCAACTAGAGAATCTAAACTGAGAGGCTCTGTACTTAGTCCATAAAAAACAGATGCAGTCTCAGTGCTGACATAGTTATCTTCCTTGCATTACAGTCTCATCAGTGTCAGTCATTGATCTGGCAGCATATGCCAGCCTTAGGGGGCAAAGGAACTTCAATTGCATCCATCTGGGGTTCTCCTCCCCTCCATGTCTTTTCACTTGCAAAATCACAGAAGAAATATTTCATGTAGAAGTTTCCTGCTGTGGTTGGGGCTCTGAATTTATATCTGTCAGGTAGAGAATTAGAAGGTGAGTGATGTCAAACATAGGATGATATATAGCATTTAGAATTTAAAGTGATCTTAGAGATTATTTAGTATAACACCTTTGTCTTAGAGATGGGAAAACTTTACACCAGAGAAGGTAAATTCCTTTCCCAAAGTTACATAGATAATAAAGAGCAGTCAGGCTTCAAATCTAGTCTTCTCAAGTCCAAAATTATGATTCTTTCCATTACACCATATTGACCATTCCTTATGACCTCATTTTGGACCTCAATTTACTCTTTATGCTACTAGATATGAAAGAGGAAACCTGGATATATAGAATTTTAATCTTAGAGTTTCAGTTGAAAAGGACTTTAAAGATAATCTTGATAATTTAATCTCTTTAACCTTCCTTACTGTAGTGGACAATCTCTAGAATACTTCTTGTGTCTCGAAACTCAACTGCCTCACAAGACAGTGCATTTTATTTGGTGATAGTTTTAATTATTGAAAAATCATTCTTTATATTTTGTAATCAATACTTTTTGATCATCATTTTGAATAAGTCACTTTATATCTCCATTTCCTCATCTGTAAAATGAAAGAGTTGGATTAGATAATTTCTAAGACCACTCCTAGTTCTAAAAAAAAAGTCTATGACCTTGAGAAAATCTTTACATTTCAGTATCATCATCTAAAAATAGTTAGATTATATGGTTTCTGAGGACCTTTCATAAAACTAGAGCTTCTGAAATACTTATTTTGATTTCCCTCTTATAATTATTACAAATATAATTTTGTGACTTCTCATCCCTTTTTAGTTGTATGCTTTACTTTTAGAAATACTCATCTATAATTGCTGTAATACTGCATTGTGGTGGGAATATTCTTAGGATCTTGATTGTGCAATTATTAATCTTTGCCCTCCTCATAGCAGTTTACCCTACATTTGCCATGCAATCCTCCTGTTCCCATGTCTTCCCAAATTTCTAATTGTCAGTAACTTCAAAATATCTGATTCCTCTTCTTTTAAGGCACTATGAGTAATGAGTATCAAATCCCTTCAGATTATATTCATTGCAAGATTCTCATCTCTATAGAATATTTCTCTTTGACCATGGAAACAGTAATCAGTGAAATCATTTCCCGCCATTGAAATAAGCTTTACCCTTTCTTTCCCCAGATTTCCATCCATTTCTTTGTTTCTTTACCCATTGTCTTATCAAGTTTCTTCTTTCTGAAAGACTGCTGGAGTTTTTATCCCTTCATTGTTAACCTTTGACTTGATTAATGCACATCACAAATCACCCTTATCTTTTTCCTCTCCTCCCTCTCTTATATACTCTCTTCTAGAGATTATTTCCACAAAAATTTCAATTTATCTGCAGGTAGGAAATTTTAAGGTATAGTCCATGTTATTCCAGGCCTGATTCTCCATCAGTCTATTTATATAATTTTTATTCTCAATGTACTTTTAGAAAGAAATCTCTCATGATTTTCTCTGTTTTGTTGTTGGCATTGATTGCTATATCTGTGTACCATTTTTATATTTCTGCTACCTGAGGTGTGTGAAAAATTATTTGTTCAGGTCTGGTTTTCTTCTGAGAAATTCTTAAATTTTTTTTATTGAGTATTCATAATTTTTCATTATGATAAGGTTCAGATTTGCAGAGTATGTCACCTAGGGTAGCATTTTAAATTCCATTGCTTTTCTGAAAATTGTCTCAGTATATAGTAAGTAGCAGAATAGTTTTGCGTTGTTTGAATTTCTTTTTCTTTCCTTTTGAATAGAGCTTTCCCCCTTTCCTGGTCACAAATAGAATTTGTCACTGAGATTGTCAAATTTAATCATATGTCATGGAATTGCAACATAAAGTTTTGTTTTGTTTTCTGGAGCAATCTGTAAATTTGGTTTTTTGATTGAGACTTTGTTTTTTAAGTTTAGAAGTTCTAGGCAGTTTTATTTTATATTAGGTATTGTATTGTAGAATTTAGGGTTTTTTACTTGTCTTGCTCTTCTGAGATATCTATAAACTTTAAGTTGTCTCTATGCATGTTAGCTTTGAAATTAACATGTTTTCCTTGCATGGAGACCCTTTTTTCCTTTAACTTTATTTTTTTTTACTTCTTTTCTTCCAAATTGTCCTTCACTGCTCTATATTTTTGTCCCCAATCAATTATCCTTCTCCCCTTGCTTTTTCTCTCTTTCTCTCAGACTTGACACCATAAATTGAAATGCTTTATTCTGCCTATTATTTCTACTGTGTGGGTCAGAGGGTCACAAATTTTGCTTTCATAATTCTTATTTTTCTTTTATATCATATGGGAACATTTTCCTGTGGGTTCCATGCTCTCTTGAAGTGCATATGTTTCTCTGCTTCAACAGGAATTGATTCATTTCTTTTGTCTTGAAGTTTACATATGTCTAGGCTTTTTTTTAGCTGATCTGAAAACTATATTTCTTCCTGTTATTAACATTTTCTCTATTGGTCCAAAATTTTTAACTTTTTATTCTTTCTGAAATCTTGAATAATTTCAGCAATCCTGCCCCAGCAATGGGCCATGGGAAGGGTAGGTACTTATGAGTTAAAGATTAATCCTCTCAGCTGCTATTAATTCATTGTTTTTTTTTTTTAATCTCATTTAGGCTCTTGGTGTCCTAGACTATGGAAACACTTGAAATTGCTTTCTCTGTTATGCATAATCCCTTTTTTGGAATGGTTTGAAAGATTGTGAGGATCATCAAAAATGGATGATATTTAGTCTTGCTGGTCATATGACTTAGAAATCTCTCTCAGGTTTTCTTCCAACTATAGAACTATGATTGTATAAAGGCCATATCTAGGTTCTATTGCTTACTGTTCTCACAAAAAATTGCTACTTGCTTAGTTCACAGAACATTTTTAGCACATAAAATGACATTCTATTTACAACTTAACCTTTAAGTCTTTGAAAATGTTAGCTCATTAAAATATGTATGTAATATAGGATACATATATAATTGTGGATATTGTGTGTAATATAATGGGTATATATGGACCTTATATAAATATACAAATATATATTTCAATTAATACATTTATATATATTTGTGAATATGAACTTGGCTTTTGGTGGGAGAGAAATTATAATTAAAATAATTCATGTGTAAATGTATGTGCAGTTACCAAACTATTTGTCCTAAACTAGACCTATGAAGTAGGTTGGGCAAATCCTATTCTCCTCATTGTGTTAATGAGGAGATTAAGGTCCAGTGGAGCTTTTCCATGATATACTGCAGGCTAGGCAGTTTAGATGGCACAAGAGATAGAACTCTGGAATTGGAACCAGAACACGTGGATTTAAATCATGCCTCCAGACAGCACTTGTTAGTTGTATAAAGCAACTCATTTAACTTCTCTGTCTCAGTTTCCTCATCTATAAAATGTGGGCAATAATAGCACCTATTTCCCAAGTTTTTTGTGAGTATCAAACAAGTTATTAATTTAACAACTGACTTTTACAAATCTATTCATGTTAATTCATATCTAAATCCGTGAACTTGAAGTTATCTTCTTGTTTCACTAAATATGTGAATAATTCCCTCTTTGTATATACACTGAAAGCTTTCTCTGTTCTGATATTTGGACATTTCAGATGTGGCATTAATATCCTATAGTTAAGAATCTTTAGACTATGTTTATCTGGATGAGAAATTGGCAAACCTGGTATTCCTGAAAGATTTGGAAAGATTTGTAAATTTTCTATGCTTAAAGATTGATTTATGCAGCACAATGAAAAAAGAGACAACCCAACACAAAGGAAAAGGGCCCCAATTGGATTCCAAACCCATTTCAAAAGTCCCTGGGCAAGACATTTCACCTATGTTAACTCTGATTTGCAATTCTATAAAATAAAGGAGTTGAACTAAAAGGCCTCCGAGTACCATCATTGCTCTAAGATGTATGTGATCTTATGAAAATTTGTCCTGCTGTAAAAGAGAGTATCATAAAGTACTAAGTTTTGGAGTCCTGAATTCAATTCCTGCCTCTGACACTTATTAGACAGATGACTGTGCCTCTTAATCAACTCTCTAGGGTTTATCTATTATGTCTTAGAAGAATGGTTGGAAAGGCAAGTTCCAATAGAGAGTTCACCTATTTCCAAACTCATAGATCCTTTGTGTATTTGTATAGATCAGCAAAGCAGATGATGAATTGCCCTGGTTGCAGAAATTAACCACAATGATTAGGATAACCAAATAACTGTCAGACCACCGTATGACCCAGAGATTAACCTCCATGCCCATTCAGCAGAACTGTAGTCTAAGAAATCTGATCATTTCTTCTATTTTTTATCACCCAATGCAGACCATTGCAAGTCAGAAATTTCACTCTTTTACCAATATAAACACTGCCCAATAAGAATTTTTCTCAGCTCCCTATTTTAGCCTCAGATTGTTTCTATGAATGAGCAGAAAACAACTAAAATTAGGAATATTTGAAGTAAGAAAAAATGCATCATGGTGTGATGGACAGAACCTTGGATCTAGAGATAGAGAATCTGATAGCAGGAATCATACTAATTTCCCACATGACTTAGTACAAACAATTCACTTAATGTCTCTTTGATTATTTCCTATAAAATGAGAGGGTAGGATTCAGTGGCCTCTAAGGTGCCTTCTAGTCTATGATAAATCCTACTTTGCTTCTAGCCAACAAACTCCAGCTTGATCATGGAATGCTGATAATAAATGAAGAGAAAACCCTGGTTAAGGAGGCACATCTCCCAGAATCATAATGGAACCATCCCAACTATAAATTATTTACATTGAACAACTGCTGCTGTCTGTCTCTCCAGCAGTACTTAATATTAGGCCCACCAATATTCCTGGATATCTGGGTTATCTGTCACTGTTGCCTACAGAGCGATAAGCCAGTATTGATCAGATCAATCTGATGGAAAAGTCACAAGATGGTTCCATGGCAGCTCCAATCTTCATGTTCTGGTCCTCTTCATGCTGTAAGTTCCCTGTTTAGATAACACCTCAAACTCCTCCTGAACGCCACCTTTGGACCCTTAGGCTCTGGTGGATTGGTTCTGTATTTCCCTACCATGCCAGGGACAATCCTTTCACTCCAGCATTTCCCTCACCATCTCATTCCTCACTTTTCTGGTCCCTTTTATGTATTACCACCCACCATAGTATATAAACTATTGAGACTATGGGGCTACCTTGCTTATTTTTATGTGTATTCCCAGTATTTAACATAGTGCCTTCAAAACAGTGAAAGCTTCATTTATATTATTCAAAGAGTCAGATGTACCAGACTTCTGAATTCTAAGATTACATGGCATTTGCAGAGTTAAAACAGGAAAGTAACTCAGAGAAAAAGTCTTAAGGGACTCAGAATGTACTTATTCTGGCTATATTTTGTCATCACTGACTCTTGTCATTCCCTCTTTCCTACCAAGAACACTACCAGATACACTAACTTCATACTTAAGGCAGGTAGGTGCTACAGTAAATGGAGTCTGGAAGTCCTAAATGCAAATCTACTGAGTGACCTTGAAAAAAATCACTTAACCTCTCTTTCTCATGTTATAAAATGGGAATAATGACAATATTAATAGCACCTCCCTCCCAGGATTGTTGTAAGGATCAAATATGATAATATTAGCCCAAAACCTGGCACATAGTAGGTGCTATATAATTGCTAGCTATTATAATAATTATTATTAACTTCAAACGTGTCCCCTAATGTCATTCAATTACATTCAATTACATTTGTTGCTGTTCAATTATTTCAGTCCCGACCAACTCTTTGTGACCCTATTTGGGTTTTGCTTAACAAAGATAATGGAGTGGCTTGCCATTTCCTTGTCCAGCTCATGTTATTGATGAGGTAACTGAGACAAGCAGGATTAAGTGAGTTGTCCTGCTAGTTCATATCTGAGGCCAGATTTGAATTCAGGAAGATGGGTTTTGACACTCTAACCATTGTGCAACCTATCTGCCCCCAAGCATTTGCTAAGTCTTTATTTTATGCAAAGCAGAAAGGCAATATAATAATCATAATAGCACTTATAATAATCATAGTAGCACTTCAAGATTTATAAGGTGTTGTAGAAATATTATTCCATCCTCATAACAACTCTGAACAGCATGCTATAGTCACTGGAGAATCAATCCCTGTCAAGACCTACTTTTGATGCATACTGGCTGTGTTACCCTGAGGGAGTAACTTGGTCTTTTATCAATAAATCAGTCAATCATTTAACAAGTTTTAAGGGCATAGTTCCTGTAAAGAATTGTTAGATACTAAGGATAAAAGCACAAAGAATGAAACCATCCCTACTTAAAATGAGTTTACATTTTAATGGAAGAGACAAGTGCCTATAAAAAATATACAGCATAAATTTAAAAAATTAATAATTCATATATAGTTCTATATGCAAAGTTCTCATAATATGCATGGTAGTTTGGATAATAAAAATGGGAGATCAAGAAAGGCTTCATGCCCAAAGGCAATGCATAAGCCACTTTTTTAGAAGAAGAGAGGGACTCTGAGCTAAAGAAAAAGGTTCAGGAGATTCTTTGAAGGCTATAAATCACAAAACAGTTTCTGATTGGTACTACTAGAGGGAGTTTCCTCACTGGGAACTCCCTATACAAATCAGATCCCAGGTTTGGATGCAGGCAAAAAAAAAATAAATAAATTGTACCTGGTACTGAGCCAGACTTTTGGGAATAAAAAGACAAAACAAAATAGATGCTTCTTTTTCCAAGGAAGAGGGAGACCAGGAGAGCACAGAGCAGGCTACAAAAGAAAGACACTCCTGGGATTCTAGCACTAGGTTCATACTGCCTGGTCAGGCTCACAAGCTTGACTGGCATCTTAACCACAGTCCTGGATGTGTAACTAACTCAACACCTGGAGGTCAGTTTGATCAATGGTACATGTCAGCTATGTTCCCTTTGTCGGGTTTCTCTAAATACTTCAATCAACTGAATTCCCTGGCCTACGTGCCTGCAGAATCAGCCTGCAATCAGCATAGATAGCATCTATAGCCCAAAAGGCCAAATATTTCCCAAGAAAGCTTTCGGCATGTGTATCTTTAAATCACTCTCCTTCTAAGTACCTGCAGCTCTGCTTGTTGTTAGATCACATTCAGAGAAAGAAATTTATTTGAATTTCCTTTTTACTTAAAGAAAAAAAAATTAAAACTGCTATTTCATTTTGAAGGTAAGCTTTCATTGATTCTGAAGGAAATGATTATTGATCTCCCCACATAAGAACTATTTTATTTTATTTTTTAATTTTTTGCTGAGGCAATTGAGGTTAAGTGACTTGCCCAGGGCCACACAGCCAGAAAGTGTTGAGTGTCTGAGACCAGATTTGAACTCAGGTCTTCCTGACTTCAGGGCTGGTGTTCTATCCACTGTGTCATCTAGCTGCCCCATACGAACTATTTTATGTGAGGTTAAAGAATCCCTGGCTTTCTCTGATGCCCAAGGATAGCAAACTGTGCAGATCTCATGACAGTCAGTACAGACTCCATATGTTCAAATTCTATTTCCTTTTTTAGAACATTGGAATGCTGGAAGAAGGGTATGATAATATCGAAAGGACTCATATCCACTTCAGTTAATAAAAAATTCCAGGCCTTTCCCTAGCATAAAATTTTAAAAGTCTCAGGAACTTCAGAGATGATACAGCATATTTCATTACTCAAGTGAGGTCACCTGAAGTAACCCAAGACTGATAGGAAAAGTCCCTTGATCTTGTGTATTCTTGCCATAAACATTATCTAAAACTAACTGTGGGTACCTTCCATAACAGTGCTGACAGTGCCTCAAGACCAAATTTAAAATCTGTAACCTGATCAGATTCACATATTCATGAGCATATTTTATGTATATTATAAATTCCTTGAAAGAAAAAATTATTATTAATAACCAATGATTTGGGGAGATCTATAGTTCTTCCTTTTTCTATAGTCCTCATGTCAAAATTGGTATCCAGTGGGGCAGCTAGGTGGTGCAGTGGATAGAGTGCCAGCCCTATTTGAATGAATTTTCTTAACAATCTTGTTCAGACCCACTTATTGTGTTCTACTCAGGTTTGGATGAGGAAAAAATCTTTGAAGACTTGAAGGCTCCCAAGGCTGGGAGAAATTTAGAGGAGGAAGCCCAGGTTTTATAGTCTAATCCTTCAAAGAGGTTGAGGAAAAGGTGAATTCAGGAAAAAGAGAACCATGGCAAGAGATGCAAAAAGAAATTCCATTCCAAATAGCAGATGACAGGATAAAATATTTGGGAATGTATCTGCCAAGGAAAAGTCAGAAACTATACGAATTAAATTACAAAACACTTTCCACACAAATAAAATCAGACCTAATCAATTGGAAAAATATTAAGTGCTCATGGGTAGGCAGAGCAAACATAATAAAAATGACAATACTACCCAAACTAATCTACTTATTTAGTACCATA
>JAJPUD010004757.1:172596-183844 GCA_023553655.1 Myrmecobius fasciatus | reverse complement strand
GGGGTGGGGGGAAGGAGGGGAAAAGCTTGGTGAAAAAAAAGTTTTTGCAAAGGTCAATGTAGAAAAACCACTCATATGTTTTGTAAATAAAAAGCTTTATTAAAAAAAGTAGAAGTAGAAGCTGTCTGCAATTGTAGAATTGCATCTTTTCCCCTTGGGTTTTGTTGTTAACATATAGAAATGCTAATGATTTGTGCAGGTTATTTTATATTCTGTACATTATTAAATTTGTAAATTCTGTAAATTATTAAAGTTGTAAACTTTCAAAAAGTTTATTGGTATGATATCATATTATATGCAAATATAATATGCAAATATGCAAACAATGATAGTTTTGTTTCCTTCTTATTTTTAGTTTTTGCAGTTTTCATTTTCTTTTCTCTTTTTTGTCTTATTGTTATAGCTAGCATTTCTAGTACAATACAAAAAACCATTGGTGATCATGGATATCCTTATTTCACTTGGGATCCAACTGGGAAAGCTTTTATTTTATCACCATTATAAATAGTGCTTGTTTGTGGTTTTAGTTAGATGCAACTTATCATTTTAAGAAAGATTCCACTTTTTTGCTTTCTAACGTTTTAATAAAAATGGGTCATATTATTTTTCAAAAGTCTTTTCTTCACCTATTGATCAATTCAAAAGATTTATGCTGGTTTTTTTTTGATCTAGTCAATTATGCTATCATTTTCCAAATACTGAATTAGACCTAAATTTCTGATATAAATTTTACCTATTTATAATATATAATTTTGTAATATATTGCTACAATCTACTTATTATTAATTAATTTAAAATTTCAACATCAATATTCATAAGGGAACTTTTCATGCAGTTTTCTTTGGTTTTGCTCTCTCTGCTTTGGGTATCAAAACAATTATTTATATCATAAAAGGAATTTGGTAGGACTCCTTTACCAATATTTTTTCCAACTAATTTATAGAATATTGGGATTTAATTGTTTCTTAAATGTTTCACTATTCCTCATTTTCCCATTCATTGTAAAAACTCTTTCCTGAATGCCTCTTTTATGTGAAATAACTCTCTCCCCTTTTTGTCCCTTCTCTTTCTTGTGATGTATCTCTTTTTTTCACTCATCCATTTTTTTGAGGTCATCCTATCATAATAAACTTACATGTGCTCCTTCTATACATGAAAACTTCTTCTAGCTGTCTTAATAATTACATTCTTATAAATGTGTTTGATCATATTCTCACATAGGAATAAAAACAATTTATCCTCATTGAGTCCCTTAAGATTTCTTTATCTTTTTATGATACTCTTGAATCTTGTGTATGAAAGTCAAATTTTCTATTCATTTTTGATCTTTTCATTAGGAATTCCTGAAAGTCCTTCAAACATTTTCCCCCCACTAGGATTATGGGTTATTTTGGGCTATAATCAAAATTCCTTTGTCTTACACAGTATGATATTCCAAACCCTTTGGTCCTTAATTTGGTAGCAGCTATAGTCCTGACTCAATATGATCCTATGACTCAATCATAATTGAATGGATTTTTTCTGACTATTTGAAGTATTTTCTCTTTGACCCAGGAATTCAGGAATTTGTCTATAATGTTCACAACAGTGTTCATTTTGTTATTTCTTTCAAGAAGTGATTGATAGATTCTTTCATTTTCTATTTTATTTTCTGGTTCTACAATATTGGAACAGTTTTCTCTTATAATTTCTTGAAACATGATGTCTCGATTCTATCTTTGATCATGTCTTTCATTTGGCCCAATAATTTTAAATCATCTCTTCTCAATACACTTTCCAAGGTCAATCACTTTTTCCAATGAGATAATTCACATTTTCTTCATACTTTTGACTTTATTTTATTGTTTCTTGATATTTCATGGAATCATAGCTTCCATTTGGCCATTTTATAGGTGTTATTTTTATTAATGAAGTTTGGTAACTCTACTATTGGACTTAACTCTTTTTAGGTATAATTTTCTTTAGTTTTTTTTTTGTGTGTGTGTGTGTGTGTGTGCAACTGTGCATGTGTGTGGCTTTTTTGATCAACTTGTTAATTACCTTTGAATAATTTTTTGCATTGCCCTTAGTTATTTTCCATTTTTTCCTCTATCAATTTATTTGATTTAACAAATAATTTAACTCTTTTAGAAATTCTTATTGTAATTTAATCTAATTCACCTTTTTGAAGTTTTGCTTGTAGCTGTTTTCACATCATTTTCTTCCTTGGAGTTTGTGTCTTGATCTTCCCTTTCACCATAGTACTTTTTTAGAGTCAGGTTCTTTTTGTTGTTTTAATTTTTCCCCCTTATTTTTGACTTTGAAATCTATGTTAAAGAGGTGTTTTACACTCATGGTGGCAAGGGTGAGTGGCTGTCCCAAGATTTAGGTTTTTTAGCACTGGTACTTTCACATTTAGTTCTGAATGATTGAAAGTTTTCAGTACTTCCAAGGTGGTATTACCTAGGGATAAGAGTGGTTACTGCTTTTCAGGTTTAGTATCTTGTATTGAACCAATAAAAGACCCTGATCCACTGTAGCCACAAGTACTATTGCTCCTTCAGGCCTCCTACTCCCTTGAATACATAAGCTATACTGATCATCAAGCTCTTATTCTCTTGAATCCAAACATAATACTAATACTCAGGACCGCTGCCCCCTTGCAAATGTACCCTGAAACTATGACCCAGAATTGGCTATAGGAAATGGTGTTTCAAAATCTTGTACTCTTTGGTCCTCTTTAATCTCTTACTCATTATTTAACAGATGGCCTAATTTGAGAGTTCTTGAAGCTGTTCCTATTAATGTCATTGCCACCTCCAAGTTCCACAGCTGATATTGCCATCATGGGTGCTCTGGCCTGGTCCCTCAACCTCAGAGTTACAGATCTCTCCTTTTGACTTCCTAAGTTGTCTGCTTCTAGAAAAATGTCTCAACCTGTCTTTTTTATTGGGTTCCCCCTCCATAATTTGATTTGACTTGGTATAAAGTTATTTGGAGGAGAATATCAGAAGAGATTACTTACAATGCTTTCTCTATTTGGCTACCTTGGCTCTGCCTCTAGAAGTGAATTAAGCATTATTACGCATACTCTATTTAATTTGCATATGCAAGTTTCACAAATTTCCAAATTTGGGAATTTCATAGTAAATTTGACAAGCTTCAGACATGCATCTTACTACAAAGATTCAAAAGCACTGAGTCCAACTGTACAACTTTTAGAAAATGAAAAGGTTTGATTTGATTCATAGAGTCAATCAACTACTGTCTGGTGGTATTCATAGTTTTACCTTTAAGAATAGAACCATTCCACTACAGAAACAATATAACATCAGGGTAAAACTCATCAAAGGATACTTTAAGTTAGTTGGTTATGTTTCTCATATCATGATTACTAATATCTGTTTGACTTTTTTCCTATTGCAGTTTTCTCTCAAATTTTTCAAGTTTTCTATCAATCAATGATCGTTGGTGGTGATGATTATAACATTTACTTACTCATTACATATGACTTACTTCTTCTCCTCTATATTGACAAATAAAAATATGATACTATCATTTATATTTCCATCATCCACAAAAGCACCAACTCTATGATCACAAACTTTGAAATTCCCTTATTTGTTCATAGTATATTGTCATTCCATCTCCCCCTCTGTTTTGTGAGCTTAAACATTCTTTATCCTTATCTTGACCTCCAAATCCTCAACTCCTCAATTCTTTCCTAGACGTTCTTTCCTGAACTAGGTACTACTTTACCCATCTTGGCCCTTTGGTGAATCATTTTAACTTTATGTTCTCTTCTTTAGTCCCATGTCCCATTCTCATTCCCAGTCATGATTGCTATCCCTCCATGATATTCTCTTGCATCTATCATCTTCGACTAATGCCCAATTCCTTTGTTCTTATTCCCAATGCCTATCCTATATAAAACAGAATTATTCCTTCTGAGATCATCAGTGAAATCTCCATTTCTGCATGTTTCCCTTCTATGAAGACATAAAGTATTCTATTGTGGAGTCTCTATTCCTATTTTCCTTCAATAAAGGCAAAAATGTTTTAACTCCAAAAAAATCAAATGTAAGAATGCATCCAATAGGACAAAATTTAAATAATTATTTCCATGGAAACATACATAAGAATAATTTATTGTGTTTTTCTTCACATTTTACTTAATTCCTCCAATTTTCCCAGTCAAAGTAAACATGTAAACAAAACTGACAGATGTCTTGAAGGACCTGTCAATTTTGAGAATTCTAAGAATATTATTAAGTGATGAAATAGGCTATTAATTGTCGATAGTCCTTGATAAAATATAGAACATTTTGTTGGGAAAAAATTTTCATAGTCAAAATACCTTCCTGAATGATATCTATAATGGTAACTATTGAGGTCATTTTTTAATATGAGAAAGATACAGCTTTATATTACACAATATTTGGAATAGACCACAAATAAATCACTTCAGATCAGATTATTTACTTATGCAGTATTTTAATTAGATTGTGTCACATGTTGTCCTATTCCAGTATTAATTTTTTGGATCAAGATTGAAAAAATTTAGAAATAGATGAATTTCAAAACTCTCACCTACTTTCATTTTAACCATTGAATGGTTTCTTATCTCTTCCCAAGTAGAGAGCAATGTCTCTGCTTGCCTTAATTGAACATAAATAAATGGTTTTCCCTTTATTAAAACAAGATTTCAAGGGGCAGCTAGGTGGATGCAGTGGATACAGCACCAGCCCTGAAGTCAGAAGGACCTGAATTCAGATCTGGTCTCAGACACTTAACATTTCCTAGGTGTGTGACCTTGGGCAAGTCACTTAACCCCAATTGCCTCAGCAAAACAAACAAAAAACACAAGATTTTGACACTTATTAGCTTTTTAAAAACATTGGTTACCTCTATGCCTATTTGTGAATTCCTTATTAGTAAATAGTGAGTTAATATTATCTTTGCTGAATCATTAGAGAATAAGAATCAGTAGTAATGACAAAGTGATACATTTTTGAAAGGGCTTATAGTCTACTCTTCTATGCTTTTCATATTAAATTGAATGACCAAATTCTTTCTATGTTCTCTAGGTTTTTTTCTAAGAAATGCATTAAATTTCAACATAATGCACTCTGGAAAATATAAGATTTATTCAGCTCTACCTTGGGAATATCACATAGTGGATCAACAAATGGAATGTTTAATAACTTTAGAAACTGACCAAAATTAAGAAATCAATCTATTTCTCTTGGTTATTATCCAGTGCAATATCTTCATTAACATTCTAAATGAGATGTTTAAGTTATTTGCATTATGGTCAAGACATTCATTTAAATGTTGCTTTTAAAAATCTTAATAATAAGTGAATTCACATTTTAAGATTGGAAGTGATAAAATATGGCAAGAAACCAGAAGCAAATTTTATGTTATTTCTACTGGGTGTGTATGTGTGTATGCATGTATATATGCTGCATCATAGGTTACAAATGCCAAACTATGTTGGCTCCTAAAATATGGTCAAATATATAGTTCCAAGAATTTTCTATAAGAGTAGCTGTAGAGAAAAGTGAGGGCTAATATTAGCTCAGAAATAGAGGAGATACACACTGTGTGTAAATAGACATGCTATGACATTTGCATGACATTTCTGTGTATGTAATTTTGCCCTTGTTACATGATTAAAAATCATTACTTTAAAACTCAGAGTCTAACATGTGATTAAATTAAAATATATCTCCCTTTTGAAAAGACATTAAGGAATATATGAATGTATTTCATACCTCTCATATGCATATCCTTATATATATATATTATGGTGGTAGGAAAAGAAAAATAAAACCTCAAACTCTTCAGACAAATATTTTGTCATCATTATATAGTGTGAGATGGAAGAAAAAATGTGTAAAATCTTTCTGTTTTATTCCATTATTATTCATTTAAGTAAAAAGTCAGGAGGGGTACAATATTGCCAAAATTTATCTAATCAAGGGATTCTAGAAAAATAAAGACCACATAACTACAAACTGAAAAGAAAGACTCAGCCAGGGAGGTGAAGGGTTGGTTGGTAGGATAAAAACCACAATGATCTGTTTGGACCAGAAAATAGATGTATGCAAGTTGGCCCACACTGACATATATTTAATGGCTATGTATAGCAGCAAAGCAATATTATGCGGTAATACACAGACACACAGACACACACACAACACATACACATACACACATACATATGCCCAATATAGAATCTTCTAGAACTATACAAGACATTAGCTATCCCAAATATTTTATTTTACATATGAAGAAATTTAGCTAAAAGTATTAAATACTTTCTTCAAGGTTGTTAATTATATAGTTTTTTTTTTTTTTCTTTTTTAAACAAGGTCATTAGTTTTGGAGTCAGAGAACTGGAGTTCAGTTCCTGATTCTGTCTATTTACTGTTTGTGTTTCCTCATCTGTGAAATGAGTTGGTTGGGCTACAAGACTTTCAAGATTCCTACCCAGTCAAAATGGGTGGATGATTCATTTTTCATCACCATATATGAGGGAATTAATTAATTTTCATTGCCTTCATTTGTTTGCTTTGGGAATGCGGAGCAAGAATTCTGGTAAAGGTAATTACCACAGGCAGTCTGGGAGCATGGGGTAGTTTTGGGAACCTGCTCTTATTTAATCTTATTATTCAACTTCATTCTGAAGCCTCATTTTTTCCCAATAAAAATAACATCATTTTAAATTCATTTTTAAAAGTGATCTTTCAAATACATAAACCACAGAGGTGAAGATGTGCTATCCTGTAAAACCAGGCAGAGCAGCTTTTTCTATAGCATACCCAGAGGTCTGCTGCTAATGGTAAAGTAATTGCATATTCCTCTTACTCTTGTTAAATACACACAAACACACACATTCACTTATATGTATGTATGTATAGTTGATGACTTTAAATTTCCCTCCAGAGACCTAAGTGAGAAGTACAATATTTTTAAGTTTGGGGAAATAATAGATGAAAAGCATTATACTTTGAACAAACATTTGTTGGAGGAATTGCTATCTGCTAGGAATCATCCTAATTCATCCCATTGCTGAAGTCTGTTAAGGGAAAATGTGATGAAATGGAAAGTCTTGTATTTAAAGCAGCTACTTGTCACTGCCCTCTGACCTTGTCCACTGAGAATATTAACAGGGTTGGAAATTTATGGTAAGAATGTGATCTAAAATTATGTCTACCCTTAATTCATCCAATGCTTAAAACAATTTTATCAGCTTGACACCTATTCCTAAAGTGCTTTGGTTGATAGGGGTTAAACTGCTCTGCTGAACTCCTTTTTGAATCATAAAAATGCTTACTACAGCACTGGGTCTCTTTATTGAAGAAGTAACTTTTAATAAAGTTACCACAAAATGGGGCAAAGGTAAACTTTAACTTATTTTTTCTGCCCTAGGAGACATAATTAAGTTGCAGAGGTGAAATAATTCTGAGACCTTTTCCAAAACTGAATGCAAGGTCAGTAACTAGATCTGAAGAAAGACTTTAAAAGACTTCATCAGAAAAATATAGCTTTGGATCATAATGTCTTATTCTGTAAATATGTATGTATATTTGAGTCTGGTATGTATATTTGAGTTATTTTCCCACTTCAGCAATATAGGCTATTGTTTATTTTCTTTTGTCATCAAATCATTTGAGGAATTTGAAAGTGATTTGACAAGAGAGAGGGACAGTATGAAATAAAATGTACTATGTAAACAGTGCCATAACTAGGAATCCTGCTTCTCTCACCTTTCTCCTGGGTCTGCCCTTTCCCACCCCTGTGTGAAGGTGGCTACATGGTCTCTAAACTGATATGGAAAAGAATGCCTGACTCTTCCAAATGTTATTACCTTGGGAAAAATCTTAGTCAATACCTTAATTTTAACACTGCATATTGGGATGGAGATCATATGTTTATTTCGTAAATGAAGAAATTTCAGAGATCAGTGGATTTATCCTCGGCTCTGGAGGTAGAAACTAAGAGCCTATATTCTCCCTTACATCTTTTTATATACATCCACATCTTCTTTGAACACATTTGCATCTTTCCAATGAACTACAATAGTCAAAAACACTAAATGGCTCTCCATTATTTAAAGTCCAAACTCTTTAGTCATGATGCTTAAAAGTATCTACATGATTTGGCTCTATATCACTATTTCATCTCACCGAATCTTCTCTTAATTTTATTACATACTACATATCAGTTGCATTATAAGCTGTTCTTGGAACTTGTTTTGTTCAGGAATATGCTTGAATCAGCTCCAACTAGCTCAGAAGTGCCTACTGTTGTATTTTCTGTATAAGCATTTATATTTCTAAAAAGGTACAGATCTAAATTAGTTCAGTATTATACCAATCAAACTGCTGCCAAAGAAGCACTTTAAAGAAGTGCCTTAAATTCCTTTAGAGGAATAAAAAGTCAATAATATCAAGGGAATCAAAGAAAAAGGGTCTAGCACTAAATAGATTTCAAAGTATTAACACAAGGTTGCAATCATAAAAATCAAATCTGCTACTGAATAAGAAATTAGGTTCACAATACACAGAAATAAATTATCACAGTAAACTAATGTTTTTATAAATTCAAACATTAAAATTATTAGGGTAAGAACTTAATACTTGACAAAAACTCCTGGGAAATCTGAAAAGAAGCCTGGCAGAAACTAGGCATAGATCAATTATCTCACACTATATACCAAGATAAACTCAAAGTGATTTTGCATATTTTATAGACATAAAGAGTGATATCATAAGGAAAGTGGGAGTACACAGAAAAAAATTACCTATCACATCTTTAACTAAAGGAAAAGTTTTATGACAAATAGGAAATAGAGAGGATCTTTAGAGATAAAATAGATAATTTTGATTACATGAAGTTGAAAGATTTTTGCACAGAACAAAGGCAGAAAAAATTAGAAACAAAGGAAGAAACCATATTTCAGAAAAATTACCTGAAATTTGGTTTCATCCTTCAAATATTTTGAAAATTGAGCAAATTTAATACAAATATGAACTATTCCCTCATTGATAAATATTCATAGATAGTTTACAGAAGAAGAAATGAAAGCTATTAATAGTCATGTGAAAATGCTCTATATCACTTGAGAAATTAAAATGAAAAAACAAACAAAAAAAAAAACCCTGAGATTCCATTTCACATGACTGATTAAGTTGTAGTGCATGATAATAGAATACCATTGAATTATAAGACATTTTAAAACAGATGGTTTCAGAAAAACATGGAATGATTTTTATGAATTGATGCAAAGTGAAATGATCAGATCTAGGAAAACATTGTATACAATAATAGCAATACTGTAACTAAATCAAGTGGCTTAGCTATGCTGTTCAACTAAATCATCCAAGACAGTTCCAAAGAACTTGTAATTAAAAATGCTATTCACCTTCTAAGAAATAACTGAAGAACTCTCATGCAAATTGAAGTGTCTTTTCCATTGCTTTATTTTTCTTCTTTTTTTTGCAATATGGTTAATGCTGATATATTTTCTTCATGATTTCATATATGATAATAGGCATCTTATTTCTTGCTTTGTCAATGGGTGGAGAGTGGAGGTAGGGAACGAATTTGAAAGTGAATTAAATTTTTAAAATACTAAATGTTAAGAAAAAAACAGAGAGACAGCTAGATGGTGCACTGGATAAAACATTAGCCTTGAAATAAGAAGGACCTGAGTTTAAATCTGACCACAGGCATTTAATGCTTACTAGTTCTGTGATCCTGGGAAAGTCACTTAACTCCAATTATCTTGCCAAAAAAAAGCAGCAAGCCCTAAAAATTAGGCCTCAATTTATAATTTTATTGATTGGTCAGAACTTAAAGTAAGTGCTACAGTTACTAGGTAATATCTCTAAAATCCTCTCCAACTTTAAATTCTTTGAAACTATGTCAAATATACTGATAGAACAATAGGGAAAGGTTGCAATCACTGATGTCAAGGAAATCAGAAGATTATAAAAATATAAGCAAAAGACAATGAAAGCTGGAAGCAATGTGTTAACATGGGGCAAGAAAAAGGAAGCAATGGCTTTAGAGAGATAATGTAGATTGAATCAATAATATATTTTTCTATGTAATTAATTTGATATTAGGAATGAGGAGGAAGGAAGATTTAGCATGAAAAAATTTTAAAATATTGGTGACTAGGAGAAAGATGATGTCTTGATAAGAAAAAGGAAGTTAGAGACTAGTTTCAAAGAGTCTAAAAATTGATTTTTGTACTTATTTACAACAAATACAAAATAGAAAAATACAGAAAAATAAAAATAAACCAATATTGGCATGTACTCAGCGCAACATAAGGGAGGATTCAAAATATATAGCAATAAATTTCTGTTTCAAGAAAGCATATATAATAATAGAAGATATTGTATTCAGAACAATCTTTTCTTTGCTTCCTTGTTCTTTTGTTCTCTCTATGTACTTTTGACTTTATTCTTGTTTTTCCTTTCCTCCCTTCCCACCTACTCCAGGAAGGCTCCAGTTAAGCACAGCTTTATTTATGTATAAATAAACACACATGCACATGTACATTGTGTAATGTACATGTGCATGTCTCTCTCTCTCTCTCTCTCTATATATATATATACTCACACACATATACAGATAAACTTGTGCACATATAAACACACATGTACACATACATACATACATACATATGCATATGTATATACACATATACAAATGTATAAAAATACACAAATATGCAGACAAGCACATAAACCTAAAACAATATTAATATAGATGACATATAATATAATTTCTCTCTTGATTAAAACTTTTGTAAACTTTGAGTTAGTCGGAGATCAATGATAACTACTTCTACCTTTTCTTTTCTGATGAATTCTACTCCTGATTGCTGTTATTGTATTCGTTTATATCTCTTTTCCTATTCCTGATAACTTTTATACTTTACTTCTAAGTTCTACTTTGCCTTACTATAAATTTAACAACCCCCCACTGAAAGGACTTCTCCCTTATCTTGTCCCTTCATTATTCCCCTCCCTCTTTATATCATTTCCATTAATATGAACACATCATCCTACTCCCATTAATCTTCAAATTCTTCTATACCCCACATCCTATTCAACCCCTTTTATTTCTTTAAAAAAAAATTTGGTGGGTCTTATGGCATTTTGGACATATATGTGTGAGTGCGTATGTATGTATATGTGTATATATATATATATATATATATATATATATATATATATATATATAT